>BPLR01013105.1:0-270000 GCA_021605095.1 Caerostris extrusa
CTAAAAACACGCTTAAAACAGCTCGGAGAGCCCCACAGCGCGTATTTGTGACTTAAACGCATACTTGCGAATATCTACCGAAATAAATTTGCTAGGGCAATTCTTTTTAAGGGGGTCACTTACGGGCGTGAAACGCTATTGAACGACATCCACATTGTGGCCCTAGCACGTTAATTTCTCCCCATATGGGCACGTTGTATATCGGCACTTGCGCGATCGGGACTAGGCGAACGCATGCCCATAACCATAACGCGGCAAATTGAGGTCGCACGCAAAAACGCAGATAGCCGATCGCAATGTATTCATCCGACGCACCTATGTACCAAATTGCAGCCAAATCGGTCGCAATTTACTCTCAAAAACGCTAAAACACGCTTAAAACAGCTCGCAGAGCCCCCAGAGCGTCGATTTGTGACTTAAACGCATACTTGCGAATATCTACCGAAATAAATTTGCTAGGGCAATGATTTTAAGGGGGTCACTTAGGGGCGTGAAACGCTATTGAACGACATCCACATTGTGGCCCTAGCACGTTAATTTCTCCCCATATGGGCAAGGGGTATGTGGGGAAATGCGCGATCCGGACTAGGCGAACGCATGCCCATAACTTCTACAAATAATTTCTCACAGACACGCGGTTGGTGCCTATAGATTCGTGGCGTTGTATTACATCCTCTGGAAGCGACAAATAAATTATTCCTATGCAACTTTTTGTGTTTCGGCCAAATGCAGTTTTTGGCCAAATTCGCACCTGAATCTGGCCATAACGCGGCAAATTGAGGTCGCACGCAAAAACGCAGATAGCCGATCGCAATGTATTCATCCGACGCACCTATGTACCAAATTGCAGCCAAATCGGTCGCAATTTACTCTCAAAAACGCTAAAACACGCTTAAAACAGCTCGGAGAGCTCCCACAGCGCGTATTTGTGACTTAAACGCATACTTGCGAATATCTACCGAAATAAATTTGCTAGGGCAATTCTTTTAAGGGGGTCACTTACGGGCGTGAAACGCTATTGAACGACATCCACATTGTGGCCCTAGCACGTTAATTTCTCCCCATATGGGCACGTTGTATATCGGCACTTGCGCGATCGGGACTAGGCGAACGCATGCCCATAACTTCTACAAATAATTTCTCACAGACACGCGGTTGGTGCCTATAGATTCGTGGCGTTGTATTACATCCTCTGGAAGCGACAAATAAATTATTCCTATGCAACTTTTTGTGTTTCGGCCAAATGCAGTTTTTGGCCAAATTCGCACCTGAATCTGGCCATAACGCGGCAAATTGAGGTCGCACGCAAAAACGCAGATAGCCGATCGCAATGTATTCATCCGACGCACCTATGTACCAAATTGCAGCCAAATCGGTCGCAATTTACTCTCAAAAACGCTAAAACACGCTTAAAACAGCTCGCAGAGCCCCCAGAGCGTCGATTTGTGACTTAAACGCATACTTGCGAATATCTACCGAAATAAATTTGCTAGGGCAATGATTTTAAGGGGGTCACTTAGGGCGTGAAACGCTATTGAACGACATCCACATTGTGGCCCTAGCACGTTAATTTCTCCCCATATGGGCACGTTGTATATCGGCAATGCGCGATCGGGACTAGGCGAACGCATGCCCATAACTTCTACAAATAATTTCTCACAGACACGCGGTTGGTGCCTATAGATTCGTGGCGTTGTATTACATCCTCTGGAAGCGACAAATAAATTATTCCTATGCAACTTTTTGTGTTTCGGCCAAATGCAGTTTTTGGCCAAATTCGCACCTGAATCTGGCCATAACGCGGCAAATTGAGGTCGCACGCAAAAACGCAGATAGCCGATCGCAATGTATTCATCCGACGCACCTATGTACCAAATTGCAGCCAAATCGGTCGCAATTTACTACTCAAAAACGCTAAAACACGCTTAAAACAGCTCGGAGAGCTCCCACAGCGCGTATTTGTGACTTAAACGCATACTTGCGAATATCTACCGAAATAAATTTGCTAGGGCAATTCTTTTTAAGGGGGTCACTTACGGGCGTGAAACGCTATTGAACGACATCCACATTGTGGCCCTAGCACGTTAATTCCCCATATGGGCACGTTGTATATCGGCACTTGCGCGATCGGGACTAGGCGAACGCATGCCCATAACTTCTACAAATAATTTCTCACAGACACGCGGTTGGTGCCTATAGATTCGTGGCGTTGTATTACATCCTCTGGAAGCGACAAATAAATTATTCCTATGCAACTTTTTGTGTTTCGGCCAAATGCAGTTTTTGGCCAAATTCGCACCTGAATCTGGCCATAACGCGGCAAATTGAGGTCGCACGCAAAAACGCAGATAGCCGATCGCAATGTATTCATCCGACGCACCTATGTACCAAATTGCAGCCAAATCGGTCGCAATTTACTCTCAAAAACGCTAAAACACGCTTAAAACAGCTCGCAGAGCCCCCAGAGCGTCGATTTGTGACTTAAACGCATACTTGCGAATATCTACCGAAATAAATTTGCTAGGGCAATTATTTTAAGGGGGTCACTTAGGGGCGTGAAACGCTATTGAACGACATCCACATTGTGCCCTAGCACGTTAATTTCTCCCCATATGGGCAAGGGGTATGTGGGGAAATGCGCGATCCGGACTAGGCGAACGCATGCCCATAACTTCTACAAATAATTTCTCACAGACACGCGGTTGGTGCCTATAGATTCGTGGCGTTGTATTACATCCTCTGGAAGCGACAAATAAATTATTCCTATGCAACTTTTTGTGTTTCGGCCAAATGCAGTTTTTGGCCAAATTCGCACCTGAATCTGGCCATAACGCGGCAAATTGAGGTCGCACGCAAAAACGCAGATAGCCGATCGCAATGTATTCATCCGACGCACCTATGTACCAAATTGCAGCCAAATCGGTCGCAATTTACTCAAAAACGCTAAAACACGCTTAAAACAGCTCGGAGAGCTCCCACAGCGCGTATTTGTGACTTAAACGCATACTTGCGAATATCTACCGAAATAAATTTGCTAGGGCAATTTTTTAAGGGGGTCACTTACGGGCGTGAAACGCTATTGAACGACATCCACATTGTGGCCCTAGCACGTTAATTTCTCCCCATATGGGCACGTTGTATATCGGCACTTGCGCGATCGGGACTAGGCGAACGCATGCCCATAACTTCTACAAATAATTTCTCACAGACACGCGGTTGGTGCCTATAGATTCGTGGCGTTGTATTACATCCTCTGGAAGCGACAAATAAATTATTCCTATGCAACTTTTTGTGTTTCGGCCAAATGCAGTTTTTGGCCAAATTCGCACCTGAATCTGGCCATAACGCGGCAAATTGAGGTCGCACGCAAAAACGCAGATAGCCGATCGCAATGTATTCATCCGACGCACCTATGTACCAAATTGCAGCCAAATCGGTCGCAATTTACTCAAAAACGCTAAAACACGCTTAAAACAGCTCGCAGAGCCCCCAGAGCGTCGATTTGTGACTTAAACGCATACTTGCGAATATCTACCGAAATAAATTTGCTAGGGCAATTATTTTAAGGGGGTCACTTAGGGGCGTGAAACGCTATTGAACGACATCCACATTGTGGCCCTAGCACGTTAATTTCTCCCCATATGGGCAAGGGGTATGTGGGGAAATGCGCGATCCGGACTAGGCGAACGCATGCCCATAACTTCTACAAATAATTTCTCACAGACACGCGGTTGGTGCCTATAGATTCGTGGCGTTGTATTACATCCTCTGGAAGCGACAAATAAATTATTCCTATGCAACTTTTTGTGTTTCGGCCAAATGCAGTTTTTGGCCAAATTCGCACCTGAATCTGGCCATAACGCGGCAAATTGAGGTCGCACGCAAAAACGCAGATAGCCGATCGCAATGTATTCATCCGACGCACCTATGTACCAAATTGCAGCCAAATCGGTCGCAATTTACTCAAAAACGCTAAAACACGCTTAAAACAGCTCGGAGAGCTCCCACAGCGCGTATTTGTGACTTAAACGCATACTTGCGAATATCTACCGAAATAAATTTGCTAGGGCAATTCTTTTAAGGGTCACTTACGGGCGTGAAACGCTATTGAACGACATCCACATTGTGGCCCTAGCACGTTAATTTCTCCCCATATGGGCACGTTGTATATCGGCACTTGCGCGATCGGGACTAGGCGAACGCATGCCCATAACTTCTACAAATAATTTCTCACAGACACGCGGTTGGTGCCTATAGATTCGTGGCGTTGTATTACATCCCTGGAAGCGACAAATAAATTATTCCTATGCAACTTTTTGTGTTTCGGCCAAATGCAGTTTTTGGCCAAATTCGCACCTGAATCTGGCCATAACGCGGCAAATTGAGGTCGCACGCAAAAACGCAGATAGCCGATCGCAATGTATTCATCCGACGCACCTATGTACCAAATTGCAGCCAAATCGGTCGCAATTTACTCTCAAAAACGCTAAAACACGCTTAAAACAGCTCGCAGAGCCCCCAGAGCGTCGATTTGTGACTTAAACGCATACTTGCGAATATCTACCGAAATAAATTTGCTAGGGCAATTATTTTAAGGGGGTCACTTAGGGGCGTGAAACGCTATTGAACGACATCCACATTGTGGCCCTAGCACGTTAATTTCTCCCCATATGGGCAAGGGGTATGTGGGGAAATGCGCGATCCGGACTAGGCGAACGCATGCCCATAACTTCTACAAATAATTTCTCACAGACACGCGGTTGGTGCCTATAGATTCGTGGCGTTGTATTACATCCTCTGGAAGCGACAAATAAATTATTCCTATGCAACTTTTTGTGTTTCGGCCAAATGCAGTTTTTGGCCAAATTCGCACCTGAATCTGGCCATAACGCGGCAAATTGAGGTCGCACGCAAAAACGCAGATAGCCGATCGCAATGTATTCATCCGACGCACCTATGTACCAAATTGCAGCCAAATCGGTCGCAATTTACTCAAAAACGCTAAAACACGCTTAAAACAGCTCGGAGAGCCCCACAGCGTATTTGTGACTTAAACGCATACTTGCGAATATCTACCGAAATAAATTTGCTAGGGCAATTCTTTTTAAGGGGGTCACTTACGGGCGTGAAACGCTATTGAACGACATCCACATTGTGGCCCTAGCACGTTAATTTCTCCCCATATGGGCACGTTGTATATCGGCACTTGCGCGATCGGGACTAGGCGAACGCATGCCCATAACTTCTACAAATAATTTCTCACAGACACGCGGTTGGTGCCTATAGATTCGTGGCGTTGTATTACATCCTCTGGAAGCGACAAATAAATTATTCCTATGCAACTTTTTGTGTTTCGGCCAAATGCAGTTTTTGGCCAAATTCGCACCTGAATCTGGCCATAACGCGGCAAATTGAGGTCGCACGCAAAAACGCAGATAGCCGATCGCAATGTATTCATCCGACGCACCTATGTACCAAATTGCAGCCAAATCGGTCGCAATTTACTCTCAAAAACGCTAAAACACGCTTAAAACAGCTCGCAGAGCCCCCAGAGCGTCGATTTGTGACTTAAACGCATACTTGCGAATATCTACCGAAATAAATTTGCTAGGGCAATTATTTTAAGGGGGTCACTTAGGGGCGTGAAACGCTATTGAACGACATCCACATTGTGGCCCTAGCACGTTAATTTCTCCCCATATGGGCAAGGGGTATGTGGGGAAATGCGCGATCCGGACTAGGCGAACGCATGCCCATAACTTCTACAAATAATTTCTCACAGACACGCGGTTGGTGCCTATAGATTCGTGGCGTTGTATTACATCCTCTGGAAGCGACAAATAAATTATTCCTATGCAACTTTTGTGTTTCGGCCAAATGCAGTTTTTGGCCAAATTCGCACCTGAATCTGGCCATAACGCGGCAAATTGAGGTCGCACGCAAAAACGCAGATAGCCGATCGCAATGTATTCATCCGACGCACCTATGTACCAAATTGCAGCCAAATCGGTCGCAATTTACTCAAAAACGCTAAAACACGCTTAAAACAGCTCGGAGAGCTCCCACAGCGCGTATTTGTGACTTAAACGCATACTTGCGAATATCTACCGAAATAAATTTGCTAGGGCAATTCTTTTAAGGGGGTCACTTACGGGCGTGAAACGCTATTGAACGACATCCACATTGTGGCCCTAGCACGTTAATTTCTCCCCATATGGGCACGTTGTATATCGGCACTTGCGCGATCGGGACTAGGCGAACGCATGCCCATAACTTCTACAAATAATTTCTCACAGACACGCGGTTGGTGCCTATAGATTCGTGGCGTTGTATTACATCCTCTGGAAGCGACAAATAAATTATTCCTATGCAACTTTTTGTGTTTCGGCCAAATGCAGTTTTTGGCCAAATTCGCACCTGAATCTGGCCATAACGCGGCAAATTGAGGTCGCACGCAAAAACGCAGATAGCCGATCGCAATGTATTCATCCGACGCACCTATGTACCAAATTGCAGCCAAATCGGTCGCAATTTACTCAAAAACGCTAAAACACGCTTAAAACAGCTCGCAGAGCCCCCAGAGCGTCGATTTGTGACTTAAACGCATACTTGCGAATATCTACCGAAATAAATTTGCTAGGGCAATTATTTTAAGGGGGTCACTTAGGGGCGTGAAACGCTATTGAACGACATCCACATTGTGGCCCTAGCACGTTAATTTCTCCCCATATGGGCAAGGGGTATGTGGGGAAATGCGCGATCCGGACTAGGCGAACGCATGCCCATAACTTCTACAAATAATTTCTCACAGACACGCGGTTGGTGCCTATAGATTCGTGGCGTTGTATTACATCCTCTGGAAGCGACAAATAAATTATTCCTATGCAACTTTTTGTGTTTCGGCCAAATGCAGTTTTTGGCCAAATTCGCACCTGAATCTGGCCATAACGCGGCAAATTGAGGTCGCACGCAAAAACGCAGATAGCCGATCGCAATGTATTCATCCGACGCACCTATGTACCAAATTGCAGCCAAATCGGTCGCAATTTACTCAAAAACGCTAAAACACGCTTAAAACAGCTCGGAGAGCTCCCACAGCGCGTATTTGTGACTTAAACGCATACTTGCGAATATCTACCGAAATAAATTTGCTAGGGCAATTTTTTTTTAAGGGGGTCACTTACGGGCGTGAAACGCTATTGAACGACATCCACATTGTGGCCCTAGCACGTTAATTTCTCCCCATATGGGCACGTTGTATATCGGCACTTGCGCGATCGGGACTAGGCGAACGCATGCCCATAACTTCTACAAATAATTTCTCACAGACACGCGGTTGGTGCCTATAGATTCGTGGCGTTGTATTACATCCTCTGGAAGCGACAAATAAATTATTCCTATGCAACTTTTGTGTTTCGGCCAAATGCAGTTTTTGGCCAAATTCGCACCTGAATCTGGCCATAACGCGGCAAATTGAGGTCGCACGCAAAAACGCAGATAGCCGATCGCAATGTATTCATCCGACGCACCTATGTACCAAATTGCAGCCAAATCGGTCGCAATTTACTCAAAAACGCTAAAACACGCTTAAAACAGCTCGCAGAGCCCCCAGAGCGTCGATTTGTGACTTAAACGCATACTTGCGAATATCTACCGAAATAAATTTGCTAGGGCAATTTTTAAGGGGGTCACTTACGGGGGTGAAACGCTATTGAACGACATCCACATTGTGGCCCTAGCACGTTAATTTCTCCCCATATGGGCACGTTGTATATCGGCACTTGCGCGATCGGGACTAGGCGAACGCATGCCCATAACTTCTACAAATAATTTCTCACAGACACGCGGTTGGTGCCTATAGATTCGTGGCGTTGTATTACATCCTCTGGAAGCGACAAATAAATTACCTATGCAACTTTTTGTGTTTCGGCCAAATGCAGTTTTTGGCCAAATTCGCACCTGAATCTGGCCATAACGCGGCAAATTGAGGTCGCACGCAAAAACGCAGATAGCCGATCGCAATGTATTCATCCGACGCACCTATGTACCAAATTGCAGCCAAATCGGTCGCAATTTACTCTCAAAAACGCTAAAACACGCTTAAAACAGCTCGCAGAGCCCCCAGAGCGTCGATTTGTGACTTAAACGCATACTTGCGAATATCTACCGAAATAAATTTGCTAGGGCAATGATTTTAAGGGGGTCACTTAGGGGCGTGAAACGCTATTGAACGACATCCACATTGTGGCCCTAGCACGTTAATTTCTCCCCATATGGGCAAGGGGTATGTGGGGAAATGCGCGATCCGGACTAGGCGAACGCATGCCCATAACTTCTACAAATAATTTCCACAGACACGCGGTTGGTGCCTATAGATTCGTGGCGTTGTATTACATCCTCTGGAAGCGACAAATAAATTATTCCTATGCAACTTTTTTGTGTTTCGGCCAAATGCAGTTTTTGGCCAAATTCGCACCTGAATCTGGCCATAACGCGGCAAATTGAGGTCGCACGCAAAAACGCAGATAGCCGATCGCAATGTATTCATCCGACGCACCTATGTACCAAATTGCAGCCAAATCGGTCGCAATTTACTCTCAAAAACGCTAAAACACGCTTAAAAACAGATTTGTTGATGCTTTCCAACAGATTGTTCAATATGACTACAAGCAATGGTGTGCCATGAAACATGGCAGCAGAACGATTCTAATGAAGGCGACAAGTTTCACATTTTTTGAATAAAAATCTCTTCCAAATTTGACAGGAAAAACTGTGGTCATTGAATGAAGGTTCATCCAAGTCTGTTAGCAAGAGAATAGCAAATAATTGAAATTCTTAGCATAAAGCATTGTGAAATAAATTTTAATAAGCCTTATTTAAATATAATTCTAGTTCTTAAATTTTATTAAATATTTTCTTAATTTGTATTTTTTTTTTGCTTCTTTATTCTCAATGTAGGGTCTTATTACTTTATTTTCAATATGTTATTTGTTTATAAAGAAAAAAAAAAATTCCCTATTTTTGTATTTAATTTTGAATTTGAAAAATGACTTTTACTGAAACGATATTAATAAATGTTTAAGGTTTCAGTTCATAAATGATTAGTTGATAATTGCTACTGCAACAATCTTTTCTACTGTTATGTATAAATTCTAGTTATTACTAATTGTTGCTATTGAAAGATTTATTTAATGTGAAAATAGTTTAACGTAAAATTTTTATTAAAATTGTTACTTCAAATTAATTATACAGATTTTTTTAAATTAAGAACATTTTGTAAAAATTAAAATTTTATTTGCAGATGTTTTTCTCCCATCTCCTGATAATTTATTAGTCAATATTCATGAAAGTAAATCTGTAAGTAAATTTATTTGATTGTTTTTATTAAATGTGATTCTTTTGTGTTACATTGTTCACTTTAGTTTCATATACTTAGATTTCTATTCATATTTTACCTTGATATACTTTTTTTTCTCTGTTGATTAGCTGATTACTGACTTGCTAACAGATCTTCCAAAGAGATTTACAATGAATGGAGATATCAATAGCTGTCTTGGGGCAGCATTGCAAGTGGCTTACAAATTAATGGTGAGTGTTTTTCAAAACATTAAGATAGATTAATTTGCAATTGATTTTTATTGAACTGTAAATTATCGTCTTCACTTAAAAGTTTATTGCAAATATGCATATGATTTTCCTGAATTCTTAGCAAGAATTTTTATATTTCATATCTGACAATCAATGTAAAAATTATGACAAACTACAAAAAAGTAATGTAATACAGTCATGTTAAAAATCTTCTGTGATACATATGTATAATATTTATACAAAAATTATTTAAATTTTAAAATTCAGTATGCTATTTCTTATTAAAAATCATCCTGATATTTTGACATGAAAGAAAGGGTTTGACAAAAGCCAACTATATAATATATTAAAATATAATTTTTATATATAAAACAATGTATTTAATATAGTTATTTATACATAAAATAATGTAAATTTTTTGGAAGATGCATATTTTTGTAAAGAATTTATTTCTAATATATATATATAATGATTTATTTATGATGTACATGAAAATTTTGTGAAGTGACCATCAACAATCTAATTTTTAGAAAAAGAATACAAATTTATCCTTTTTAGTCTGCATTTTAAATTTCCTTAATACATTTAAAAAATTATATACATTGAAATTATAATATAATAACAATAATTTATATATATGAAAAATATTTTTATTTCTTTCTTATTTTAATTACCATGTGAGAATTTCAATACTTGATAGCATTAAATCTTTATCTCTAAATTAACTTTATTTTTTAATGAAAATTTCCCTAAATTTTTCATCAAACTACATTGGAACAGTACCGATAGCAAAAAAAAAATCGCTGGCTATAGACAGATTAAGAAGAAAAGTGAAAACAATCAATAAATACAGAGAAGTAGCAGAAAGCAAACACTGAATGCCACATGAAAGAAAGAAGTCACCTGGAAATAATAGTCTAACGTTGGCGATTTTCGTTCTGCATGTACCATCTATTTATGGTTTCCCTTTATGATCACATAAAAAAAAAAAAAAAAAATTTTTTTGCCATTTGAAATGTTTGTTTTTTATGATTTTTAAGTGCATATCTCAAAATATCATAAACAAAAATTTCATTCAGTTTCTGTGAATGGTATGATAGTTAGAATCCTATATACCGAGATAGTTTTTTTTTTTTTTTTTTTTTTTATAATCACCCTGTGTTTGAAAACATTTCAAATGTACCATTTTCTACACTTGATTTCTATATTATCTTTTTCATAAATGTAAAAAATTAAATTGCTTGTATTCACAGTTTTAAGTTACATGTTTATTTCTTGCAATTTCTTAGCTTTTATATCAAATAACACTATTTGAAATATTTTGGAAGTTAAAAATGTTAAAAAAAAATCTTGTTTCCAAATATTTTAAAACGACTCTTCTTTAAAACCATTGATGAGTTTCGTAAGTTTTTACGCTGTTCCATATATGCAGTGATTGTGTTTACACCAAAATGTTTTTTAGTCTCCTGTTGGTGGTCGAGTGACTGTTGTTCAGACATCTTTGCCTAATTATGGCCCTGGAGCTTTGAAGAACAGAGAGGATCCTAACCAGAGAGCTGGAAAGGTAGTATGTTATTTCAATATCTCTTAATTTGCAAAAGTTGAATGTCATATATTTTGAACATTTGTTATTTCAAGAATAATAACCAAGCTCTAAATTAGCTCATATTCTATGTTGATGATTAGTATATAAAAAAAGTTTATAACTTTGTTACATTCTAAATATTTTTGATTAATTTTCAGGATATCTCTAATATTGGGCCTGCTAATGATTTCTATAAGAAGTTAGCATTAGATTGTTCTGGACAACAGATAGCTGTAGATTTATTTTTACTTTGTTCACAATATGTTGATATTGCCACAATCAGTAAGTTAATTTCTGACTCTCTTAATATACTGAACTTAATATAGCAAAGTTTCCATTTTAATTCATGGTATTTAATTCTTAATATTATTATTGTAATATAAATGGTTGATGTAGAAAAAGTTCATTTGAAATGCTCCACTGTAATCACCAGAACATTCAGCTGCTTATATTTTTAATCTTATAATGTAATGTGTGGAATTTTATTATGAATTAGTCAATATGAGACATTGTTTAATCATTTATACACGCCTCATATTGACTTTGATAAAGACAAATATGCCCATTTTTAAATACATTTTAGTAAAATATTTATTGAATTTTATAAAAATCAAGAAAATTTAAAAATTGTAAATATTACAAAAACCATAACATTACATGTACATTTCAGAATTGTTTATCTTGATAAAGTAGTCTAAAAAAAAAAATCTTGCAATTTCACAAACCAATAAAATATAATATGTAATTGAATGGAAAAACTTGTTCAAAATTTTACTTTTTTTGTATTTGTTATATATATTTAGATTTCTTTCAGGCTGTATATCAAAATATTCTTCTGGATGTGTTCAATATTATCCTGGTTACCATAAACAACTTGGTAGATTACAAGTAAACAAATTTGCAGGCGATTTGAAAAGGTATCTAACCAGGAGAATAGGATTTGAAGCAGTGATGCGAGTTAGATGTACTCGAGGTAAGCATTTGGGATTCCAGAATTCAAATATTTTGCAATGAGTCGGCATATTGCTGTAATCATTTGTTCAGTATGCAAAATTATTGAAATTTATAATGTACATGCTGATTCGATATACTTTAGGGATTTTATACTTGTAGACAAATTTTTAATAAATTATTTAAAATTTTCTACTAATAGTTTAGGATACTTGGCTTAAAAAAGGAGACACCCTTAATAACTTTTGTAATAAGATCATTATTTGATTGGTATTGGTAGAAATGGCTTGAAGAGAACTAACTTATAGTGCAATGCAGTTAATTAATAAAATTAATTAACCATTAATTAAAAATGGTCTATTACAGAAATGAAGATTTTTAACACAATCGATATGCATGATTAAATTAGTATATATTTTTTTGTATAGATTTGATTAAAAGTTTTGGAGATATAAGGGTTAAAAAATTGACTTTCTTAATGTTAAATGAAACTTCTGCTGAATGAACGATATTTTCTGGTTCTAATTATTATTTTTTTAAATTTTTGCATCAGTCGAATGAAAATAATTTTCCAAAAATAAAAACAATTTTCAAGAAAATTTTTGCAATATATTTTTAAAAACATTAATTATTAAATACTGTTATGAAAAAATAATGAATCATAACATACTAAAAATTTATGCGTTTGGCTTTGTGTCATCAACCCTTAAGATATAAATTTTTTTCAAATTAGTTTGAAAAGTTGCAAGGTATTGAAAAAAAAAGTTGATTAGAGACTCAATTCCAAATTTAAACAAATTTATATTATAGATTTGTTTTTTCACAAAAATGAGATAACGCTAATGTCACTTGTGCACAAAGTGGAAACTTAATGTAGAAACAATTTATTTCATAGGACTTATGTTTTCAATAATTTTAATTGAATTTTTATACATTTAACTACATTTTCTCATTTAGAAAATATTGATTATATTTATTTAGAAAAATTTAGTTCTATATTTTTCTAAAATGAAAATCGTAAATTAACGTCATAAAATTATTGATAAATAAAACTTTAAAAACACGAATATTTTTTAATGTATATATTTTAAGCCTAAAATAATCATTCATTTGCTTTACTAAAGCTATTGGAATTTTAAATCAAAACTGTATTTTTTTGATTTAATAAAAAATTGGTTGCACTTATGTTAGAAAATTATAATTTATGCAGATTATATTAAAAAAAAAAAAAAAAAAAAAAAAAAAAAATTGGTATTTAACACACACTGTTCTTAAAACATTTTAAAATTACAAAATTCGAATTTAGAAAAGTTTCAAAAGAAGAAACAAATCCAGTTAAATAAGATATTGTAATAAGTTCTCATACAACCATGGCATCTAAAGTTTGGAGGAGGGGAGAGGGGGGACCAACAACATTTAATAATTTTTCTTATTATGTATAACATATAAATTTGGAAATAAAACAGAAGTACAAAAATAACTTGACTTTGACTTGAATTTTATATAAACATCAAATAAATAAGCACTTAGATTGGAACTAAAATATGTATAAAAATAAAATATAAGTGAATAAAACAAAAAACAATAAATTCTGTTTGCTTACAAATATTTTTCAATGTAATCAAGCAAATATTTTTCTTTTTTTTTTTTTGCAATTATAATAAGTAGATGGTAACATGATGTTCAGTTAATGAATGAAATGATTAGAATTTTGTAGATATCCCTTTTTAGGTTACTTTTCTTGAACTTTGCATAGATTTTGTTCAACCATATCATTGCTGATCCTATTGAAGATGACTGTATTTTCATTTTAATAAATTTCAGGTTTATCCATCCATACTTTCCATGGGAACTTTTTTGTTCGATCTACGGATCTTCTGTCATTGCCCAACATCAATCCAGATACTGGATATGGCATGCAAATTGCCATCGAGGAAAACTTGACCGAATATAATTCTGTTTGTTTCCAAGCTGCTGTCCTTTACACATCTAGTAATGGTGAGTGATCTGCTTGAGAGAATGTTCATTTGTATATATTTATTGTTTTAAATATAAAGGCGAGAATTAATGATTTAAATTTATCTTAAAATTGTTTTTCAATTATTAGTAATCAAATGTGATTAAAAGGTTTTCTTTGTAATTGGTTTCAATTTCAGATTGTAATGAATATAAAATAAAGATTATTTATTAACAATATTTCTGTATTCTAAATATGGAACAAATTGTTTTTTTATAAGTTAAGTCCTTTTTATATAACATAAATGTTCTCAGACCTAGAATTTTTTGGTTTACTCAATAAATTAATACACTGCTAAAAGTATTTTCTCTTATTAGCTATAAACTAAATTTATTAAGAAAATTATCTTTTTTTTTTTTTTTTAAATAATCCTCATTAAGTTTATCCATTAGATTGATCATGTAGAATAAGCAATGATAATCCTATAATAAAATGTTGAAAAGTTTGTTTATGTAATCCACATTCTCAAAAATAATGTGATATAATGCTCATGAGGATATGAAAAATAATCTTTAAATATTTAGTCTATGAAACATACAAATAAAGTAAATCCTTTGATAAATTTTACAAGTAGTAGATTATGGCATTTCTGCCTTTTACTTATTTTTTAAAGTGAAGCACGTAAATCTTCTAGTAAGGTAAAATATTAGCTGTTTTGTTTTTATGTACTAATTTTAATGGGAGAGATTACTTTAAAAAAAAGTAATTAATGTCCATTATAATAAACACTAAATTTGAAAGGCTTGTTTTTTCTTTTATTAAGAAATAGTTTTTATTGGATAGTTCTTTTAAAATATTAGTTTTAAAAATATTCTTGAATCAATGGTTTATGCAGGTGAGCGACGCATTCGAGTGCACACTTTGTGCCTCCCTGTTGTATCTATCTTGCAAGATGTGCTAGGAGGAGCTGACCAGGAAACTGTCATAGGCCTTGTGTCCAAGATGGGTGAGTGTATGACTTATTTTTGAAATTATCACAAACACATTTTTCCTTCACTGTAGCATATTCCTTTTTCTTTATTTTTATAAAGTCATTTTCATTTTAATTTTATCTTGCTTAAGAGCTGCCCTTTAATTATAATATAGCTTTCTAATAGCTATTGAGTATTTGATTGAAAGTTAATACTAACTGTAAAATGAATTATTTTTTAAAGAAACAAAAATTAACATACATTATCTGAATGAAATAACAGATGTTGATCTCATCAAACTTTTTATAAGAAAATATTTCTGAAATATTTTTTTATAATAAGTTTTTATAATATACTTAATTATATTAATAATAATATTATAATATATTCTCTTATATTGATTAAAATTGTATGCATATGTCAATTGCCTATTGCCATTTTTAGTGACATAACACAGCAAAAAAAACCTAGTATTCTTAAAAATCATAATTTATATTTTTTTTATTTCCAAACTTTGTACATTTATCTACATTAAATTAAAATGTTAAATTAATAAGCATAGCATGTAAAAATGGAATAATTTCTTTCAATAAATTTTTGTGTAAATATTCACTTTTTTGCTTTATAATTTAATAAATTTATAAAAACACATTATAAAAAGCTTTTATTCATAAAAGCTTTTTATAATGCATAATATGAATAAAAGCTAATTAATTAAAAACTTATTTATTAATTAATTTAAAGCTAATTTATTTTCTCATTGTATTGCATATTCTATATTTTGTATATGCATATTAATATAATTTTGCATGCATTTCTTTTTGACCTTCTCTAAAATTGAGCAAGTCTATATATAATTCTAAATGCTTGTCACAATAGTTAAAGCTTATTTATATTAATGTTAAGTGTGTGGTTAAGTTAATTATGTGTTTCTGCATTTTATACAAAGATTATAAAAGACAATATCTGTGTGTATGATCTTTATTTGTAAACTCTGAATGATCTTGCTAAAAATAATAATTTTTTTCTTTGTGATTGAATAGCTGTTGATCGCAGTATATCCTCTTCATTGACTGATGCCAGAGATGCCTTGATCAATGTGTGTATTGATGTATTGGGAGTGTACAGAACGACCATGACTGGTCAAGTGGCTGGAGCTCTTATGTCGCCCTATTCCACTCGTCTCATACCATTGTTCATCATAGCCTTATTAAAACATGTATGGGTCTTACTTTTAAATACCAAATTTGTTGAGATTTTTTTTCCCATTATGTCCATTATTTTCCTACTTTAGAAAAAATAATAATGGTAATCTCATTAGAAATAAATTATGCTTATTTGTTGGAGAAGACAAATATATATTTGGTAAACCTTATCCATATAATAAATATATATATATATATATATTTCTATTTCTATGGATAAGGTTTACAAACTATACTGCTTTTCAAAAATTAATCAACAAATTAAAAACTGATATACATAATATTAACATTTTGTGATATCAAGTGTCCTAAATTCAGATATACAAAAAAAATTTTTTTTTTTGAATGGTTAATATGATATCACCTTGAACAGCAATATAGGCCTGTCAATGGGGTCTCATTCTGTTTTGATGCCAATGAGTTGCATTGGTCTCGGTATCTATGGGTCGTGTAATGAAGTTCTAAGCCCATGAATGATGTAGGGAGGATGTTGGAAGCCAGTAACACTCCTCCCAAGAGCATCCCACACATACTCAATTTAATTAAGATTGGGAATTTGTGCTGACTGTATCATTTGGACTGTATTTTCTTCAAGAAATTGGTGCAAAAATGGCATGAACAGGCATTAACTGCTTGCAAAATAAAGGTATTGCTGATTATGACCACTTATAGACAAATGATAGGATCCAGTGTGTGGTTTGTATTTGTTTGAATTGTATTTATTGTATTTTCATAAAGTGATGGCAGCACTATTCTTGCATATTGCTCCCTCGATGCAACAGGCTTTTATTTGGAACATGCCGAAATTGCAAACTACTTTTAGCCAGTTTATCTCACCTCAATTTATTGCTTGATTATTTTAAAACCGGCATAGATTTGTATACATAACTTAAATATGTGTCTGTATTTTTTGAAAATATCTAGAATAAGCTTTCAGAATTTATTTTCTAATTATATCTATCACATACATATAATTTTAATTGTTTACTATACAGATTTTAAACATATGTAAAGTAAATATCTTTTTGAATTTTGTAAAGTTGAAATTGAAGCTAAATCATTCAATTTATTGCAGGTGGCCTTTAGAACTGGTGTCAGCACCAAGCTAGATGAGCGAGTATTTGCTATGGAAAGAATGAAAGCATTACCCCTGCATTATTTAATTAAATATATTTATCCTACTTTGTATCCAGTGCATGCATTGGATGAAAAGGTACTCTTCCTTTTTTGTTAACTTAAATATCTTATAATATGCACTTAGTGATGCATTTTTATGGGTTGCTCCCCTGGTATTTTTTAAATTGTTATTGAAAAGATTTTATAATTTTGATGCTGTAAGGCTTGCCTATTGATATTTAGTCATTCTTTTAGTGTTGTAACATTTCTTAAATATATATATATATTTTGATTAAAATATGAATCTCTTTCATTGAAAATAATTTAGTATTTTATTTCACTGCTTTATTCATTTGGAATTTTTTTCCTCATTTAAATATGTATTAGCCCATTATTTTGTGAATTTGAATAATAAATGTTATTAAAATTGTACAATTAAATATAATCATATACTTGCTTAAAATTAAGTTTTTGATGATGTAACAGTAATTTATAATAAAGAAATGTAATAATATCAATATTTTTTTTAAAAATATAGTTATGGTTGATTTTCTAAATGATGTAATTTTTTTAAATGATGAAAAAATTAGAGTGATAAGTTCCTATAAGCCCCCTTTTTTCTCCCCCGTGTATTTTTTCAAAAATTATAGTCAACAAAAATTAATTGACTAACATCTCAAAAAAGCTTACAAATCTGAAATAATCAACTTTTAACATTATAGTTGCTTATTATTTGCCTTTTTAATAAAATGTGCTTATAAGTTGTATTTGTCAAATTTATTTCTAGAATGCAATTCATCAAGACGATGATGTGATCATCCCCCAACCTGTTATTTTGCAATTGTCGAGTGAAAAGATTGACCGTCATGGAGCTTACATATTAGATACTTTTGATGTCCTATATTTGTATATTGGGCGTGCTATTAGTGACCAGTTCTGCACAAGTGTGCTCAATGTACCTAATTTTAGTGCCATTCCAGAAAATTTGGTAAATATCCAGTAGCTTTTTATAATTTATATTGAATTCATCCAAATTAAGATTTTTTTAGATTAATAGATATTATTAGAAATATGAAAGGGATAATTATAATTCTTAAATGCTGTGTTTGTGCAATTTGAGCAAACCCTTTAATTCAATATGTTTTTTATATTATTTATGCAGCAATAATGCTGGAAATAACAGTATTCTTTTTATGAATTAATTACTGCATCATATTTTAGTAGTCTTAATAATAACAATGTTTTTTTTCTTTCAGGAGTCTTTACCTGAGCTAGCAACTCCAGAGTCTGAACGAATGAGGGTTTTTGTTACGTGGTTGCAAGAACAAAGGCCTTATTGCAGTCCTTTGAAAATAATAAGGTATTTACTTTTATTTTATTTTAAGCGGAAGTGGGGAGTCGAGAATTTTTAATGGATCTTAAGGATAATCTTTGGTTTTCCAACATTCTAGGAATTAATATTAAAATTAAATGGTAAGGAGGCAATTCAAACTCATCCTTCTTATAATACAACCACTAGCTAAGACAATGACTGTTTTATAGCAGCATATTAAATGAGAGTTGATAGATTTTTCTCAACACTGATGTTTATGAAAAGCTATTTTGGATTACCAGTGAAAAATAATCTGTATTGATATTAGAAAGAAGAAAAAAGATTTAATAAAATTTAGATTTAAAAAAAGATGTAATTAGTAATACAGCATCTTTATGCTTGAAATGTTTAGCTTTCTTTTACTTGTTTTAAGCTGTTCTATAATATTATATTTATGTTATATATATAGAATGTATATATTTTTTCTAAGCAAATTTAAACTACAAAAATTTATTTTGAGTTAGTAAAAATGCTGCACCTTTAAAGTTGTGAAAAACTGGTTAATAGATATATAAAGTTCAATAAAAGTCATTGAATATATTTCACAGTCTTCTAAACCCATTTGTACAGCACAATTACTATACAAATCCATTGATTATAGTATATTAAATTATGGGAAAAGAGAAGTCGGAAATCTTTTCGCTGGCTACGCGTCCCTAATTTTAAACCTGCAAAGGCAATATTTCAATTTAGAAAAGAATCTAGTATATTTTTATCGCGACAATCATAGTGGTTTACAAAATGTGTCCTGAAGAACATTGATGTTTTGCAGAAAGTAAAATCTTCTTAGAAAAGGTTTTTTTTTTTTTTCCCTGGTAAAGGTATCTCTGGTTGGGAAATCCATTATATATGTGGATTTTTCATGTTTAATAGACATTCTAAAAGAAAATACTTGAAATGGCATGATTCAGAAACTAACTCAAAGATGTACAAGTTATAGATAATTGTTTTTCCTAGAGCTGTACCTGTATAATTATATTCATTTTTATTATATTGTGATGTTTCATTTAAGAATTTTTCATTATGTTTACAAAATCTGATTTAGTGCCATTTTATGAGGAAATGGGAAAATAGCTTTTCTCAATGTTTTTGAATTGATTTATGTGATTCATTTATAAAATTGTAACAAAATATTTATTTGAATTTTTAGCATCCTTAACATTTTGTTTTGTTAAATTATTTGATTTTTCATGCAAAATTTTAAAAATTTAAGCAAAATAATTTTTCAAGTTTTATTCATTTAATTTTAATTTGTCTTACAGAGAAGATAGCCGGGATCGGCACATTTTCCTGCAGTACATGCTCGACGATCGGACAGAATCTTTATTTTCCTATTACGAGTTCCTGCAGCACATACGACAGCAGATTTCCAAATGAAAATAAAACATTTCTAATATAATCAGCATTTTTATAAAAAAACAAACCCATGGCAGCAAAAAGAGGATTGTCCATGATACTAAGTGGACCAAAATCTAAAAATGAATGTTATATAAATTAATAAATCTTGAAGAAATTTCTGCAAAATGACTGTGATGGAAAAAGAATTGAAGCTGTGAAAGGAAGGGTTACAGAAATGGATTCAGCTTATTTTATATTTTTTTCTTGTCTTGTTGATGTTTTAAATACATTAATTATAGTATATTGTCAGTTTCTGCTCAGAGCCAAATAACAAGTTTCGACTGACTGTGATTAAATGTGAGATTTTGTGTTTTTTAAATGTAATTTGATTCACATTTGATCTTTATTCTCACTTCATTTAGTGGGGGAAAAATTAATGGCTAATAGAGTTTTAGGAATAAAGGATTGTTATATTGTATATCAGTTATCTCTTATGGAAAGCAGCAAAGATTCGTTTTGGTTGGTGTACATAAAAATGCATATTTAAAAACAGTTGTGTTAAGGTATTATCTCATCCATAGCACTTCATGACATGAAAACCTTTTTTGTATTTGATATTCAGCCAAATTAGAGACAGTTATTGTGAAAATTATTTTATATCTGTGATTTAAAAGAAAATCAATGTAAATTTACAGAAGTTTATGTAGATCTTAATAAAATATGTTGTAAGTAATTTATTGTTTAAGAAAAATGAAAATTTTTTAGGATGCTAAGAATTTGCACAGCTGCACTGTATGAAAAGGAAGAACTTAAGAAACTTAACAGAATATATTTATTTTTAACATGGTTCCTATATCCTTTAGTTCCTACATACATTTAGTTTTATACCATTAAAAATATATATGGAAAATGTTAAAAATTAAAAATAGCAAAATTTCGTTTTTGTTACAAAAGAAAAATGTAATTGTATAGAGATTTGTAATTTTTGTGTAAATGTATTGTACATATTTAAAGTATAACATGAATTTTAATTAAAATAATATTAAAAAACTTTATTATTCCTTCTTATAAAGGCATTGGAACCATGTTATTAATATTTCAAACAAATATCTTTTCTTTAATGTTTTTAAATTTCCTGTGCATTAAAACCAAAATGTTCATCTCAAGGAATTCAACCTTGATACAACTGTGTTGCACAGATAAATATAAAATGCAAGATGCCTTGTGTTTACTTTTTAAATTTATGTAAGTATTAAATAATAAAGAAAGGTGATTGGTCACAGTTTGTTTTATTAGTATTTATTTTATGCAAATATATCATTTTAAAATTGTTTATGTATATCTTTTTATATAGATTTAAATCATTTAAAAATGAATTTAGTGAAAACAATTTTGAACATTGCTATGTATCAATTTCTTTGAAACCTTGCTTTACTCTGTTTTTGCCGATTTTGTAATGTTTCCGTTAATAAATCACTTTAAATGCGTTCTTTTATCTAAAATTTTAATTTTTGTTTTTCTTGTATATACTTATAGTAGAAAATAAATATAATTTGAGTATGAATTGAAAGTTATTTGCATCAAAGATTATTGATACATTATATCTATGATGGGAAAGGGTTAAATTATAATATGTAATTGATAAAAAAAACTTTGTTTTTGCTGTAAATTTTAATGACATTTTTAGAATTTTTTGTTGAATAAGTAAATTAAACTTAAAGTTTTCATAGGAAATATAAATTATTCAGTTATACAAAATGTACTCGATAAATTGATAAGAATTTATAATACTCGTAAGCCAATAGAATCAATGAATTTCCATTAGTTTCTTGTTAAATGATTTGATACAGACTTTGTTTTGTTAAGCATCAGTGAACCTCATGTACCACTTTTTTTATACATTGAATAACCTGTCAAAGTGTGATGAGGGGAGCACTTATAGAGAAATTTCCTGCATTTGTGTGTTGTGTAGGAGATAATGCAGAAACATATAAGTCAGCCTGATAATGGAAGGGGCTTTACACATATTGCAATGATTGCCATGAAGTCTCACCGTTCCTGAAAACGGTGACTACAGCGATGCTACTAGCAGATTTAAACCTTAATCCTTGTGTACACTAACAGTGTACAATGCCACTGATTACGAGTTGGTCATATACAGACTAAACAAGATTTTCTTCTTTGAACCACATGCTGCAGCAAAAGTTAACTAACATTTTTTTTTAAATTATAATTTTTTTATACTGTTACAATACTTTTTTAAAAAGAATTTTCAATTAAATTCTATGACAGTGGATTTCATATTTTTTTATCAGTCTTTATGGGGTTTTATTTCTCCATGTAAAAGTATTGATAGAGGGGCTTTACCTTCCCAATCCAGAATATTTATTTTGCATTTAAAATTTTTAATGTTTTTTACTCTTTTAATTATAGAATATAAATATTTATTTTTTAAAAGTTCAAAATCTATTTTTTTCAACCAAAGCTTGTTTATAAACAACACTTTAAACAAATAATAAATTTATAGGTATTGGGTATTTCTCATGTCAAATAGCATTGCTGCTAAAAATGTTTGTTTCACGCATATTTTTAATCCTTTATTGAAATAATTCTAAAAATGTATTGATACATTCTGCAGCACTATAAAAAGTATTAGCATTTTAACATCCGAGTTTTTGCATTGTATGATAAATATTACTTAACAGTACAAGACAATTAGTAGACATTAATTATTTACTGATCTTTTTTCTCGTGTGCAAAGCTTTCGGCAATGACTGTTTTATTTGCCTTAACTCTACAGGAAAGCATCTGTGTATAAAATTAATAAAGGCATGCAATATTTTGCATTTAATAATAAATAAAGCATACTAACACGGAAATGAATCGAACTTGTACAGTATAGAAGAACAAAAAAAATATATATAGGAGTAAGTACAAATGCATGTCTGTCAAGAGGGAGAATAACAAAACAAATGTTATTGCTTGTCCCACTCGGTAGATATCTAATCTAGACCAAGCCCACGAACCCGTATGGACTCATGGTTGAAGGCGAAGGGAGCAGCTGCTGTTGTGATGAAGCACCCGTAGGTAGCAGTCTGACTTTTTGCTCCGCTACACTCTACAGTCATATGAGACCGGAACGTACAGCTTAAAGTGGGTTCGAACCACTCCAAACATCCATGCCACCGCTGGTACTCAAACCCGGCTTGTGGTACAGAGCGCTAGCCACTCGACCATTCAGGACCACAAAACAAATGTACTATAGTAAAGAATATGATCTATAATGGGACCCGGCGATCTAGAATTTAAAAAAATCGATTTTTTCACTCGATATTTCGAAAGTATAATCCTTTAAGAATATACTGTTAAATTTTTGTAATGATATTGACGATATTTTAAGTTCTGCAGCTCATTTAACAAGTAAAAGGGCCGGGCGTCAAAAAAAAAAAAAAATCTGTATAAGCGTGGAATTGAAGCTAAAAGAAAATACGCGCAACTTAGAAAAGCGAAAAAATAATTATCAAAAGAAAATGAACAAAAAATGAAAATATCCTCAAAAGATGATAAAATCAAGACTAAAAATTAACAAATTATTGCAAGAGCTTTCAATATATTATGGCTTAGCAATAAAATCATAACATTCTAAATTAAATAATGTAGGCAAAAATTTTTATAACATAAATAAATCTGAAAAATTTATTTAATAGTTATTAAATATTATAATATTAAAATGCACTATCCTTCAAAGCCGCATGCGGGTCTATTTTGTTCATTTGCCCATCATTATTAAATAATATGCAATTCTCAAACATGTTTGAATACTTAAATACAGCATTTATTCATATCTATAATATGTTTCCATATCAGATCATTAAATAAGAAAGTATTGTAAACAATCAGATGATTTTATAATAAAACTTATATCCTCATACGGAAATTTTTAAATATTACTTTAAAAAAATTAAATTCGAATTTGCTGCAAATTTTATGGGTGAATTAGTGAGGGCAATTATGTTATGCACGTCCATTAGTCATTAAACATTCGAAATTATTTTTCAGTTTTTATTTTGAAATTTTTAACATAGTTTCCATGAGCAATTTTGGAATTGGGATTCTGTCTTATTTGTGATGTAATAAGTGAAAGCGATTCTGTGTTGGAAGTTTTTGCTTGTGCTGCCATCTATTAACAAAGTGCTCAAATAATTTCACGAAAAGCGCTTAAAATATATTGAATTAATAAATTTATTAATAGGTAGTGATTTTTCAAAGGGTTTTACACATATATGTAATCATATTCATCTGAGTATATTGAGAAATCGGGAAGAATTTTTTTAAATTTTGATTCATTTCTAAGCTGTTATTATATGTTTTAACTTAGAAATGAATTAAAATTAAAAAAAAAAAAAAAAAAAAAAATTCTTCCCGATTTCTCAATATATAAAATAGAAAGGTGTTCAATGTATTTTATGTTATTAACAATATGCATATCCTCTACAAGAGGTAGCAGATAATTCCTGTTTTTTACCCTTACTGAAAGGGACGAAACTATTTTGTTAAATTTTACATTTGCCCTGCATTTATATGTCGTATGGGAGAAAAGAGATTGTTGATGCGAGACATTTATTTAATTGCCCCATTTCTATCGAGTCTATTCATTTCTGAAAGCTATGAGTGCAAACGTACATCAGCAGCTGTTTTAAGCATAAAATTCAACACGGTAGGTCAGGGTTTGGTGGATAACGCTTTTGGATTTTAAAACTCTACAAGTGGTGACTATCGATACCTACAGTGTTCTAGAACATCTACTGGGTTCCAAGTGGAGAGGGCGAATATCCCTAATGCTGGTGTTCGATTCAAATTGCAATGGCACCATATGAGTATAAGTAGCTAGTACTACAGTAGCTCTCTTCTTACGTATTCTGATTAACGGTACATCTGTTACATATATGCTATTTCAGGATCGAATGACTTAAGGCTCATTCCCACCTAGGCGTGAGGCGCTGACCAATCACTAGCCTCACCACGTTCGCCTGAAACCGGTTTGAAATGCACCGCTTCGAGTCGACCAACTTTCAACTCGAAGCGGAACTTCACTAGGCGTAATGCTGTTTCTGACGTTTCGCTGTGAAGGGTCGAAAAAATTTTCTCGCCTGGCGCATGTCGCGTTGTTGCCTGTCGCCTTGGTGGGAAGGAGCTTTAAACGTAATGCTATTTCTGACGTTTCGCTGTGAAGGGGTCGAAAAAATTTCTTGCCTGTCGCGTGAATCTTCAACGCCTCTCGCCTCGGTGGGAACGAGCCTTTAGGGTTAAAGAGACAGTATTGAAAATAACTCAATATATCCATTCATCCTATAATGCTTTCAACATAAGGCCTGTCATGTCTTTTGTTAAACTTTAAAAATCTATATTATATATTTAAATGTTTTTGTGGTTGATCTATATGGAGAGTCCCAGAATTCATGGGCCAAATTTTGAAGGAAAGCAAAATACGAATAAAGAAGCATTTTGTATAGCAATGTGGAGTTGAAAATTATTGGTTTCTGCAACAATGATTCCGAGATTCTCTGCAAAAGTACTTTTCATAGTTGAAGCTGCCTTTCCCAACAATGAAGTTTTTAATTTGCACATACCCATGGGTGGACCACCTCTAACTCACATGCTTTTTTATGGAACGGTAATCTGTTAAAGTGTGGGCAGGTATCGTAAATGATTTTCCTTAAAGGTTCATACTTGCTACCACATCGACTGAACGACACAGGGTGTAACATCTTTCTGGAAGAGGTATTACCAGAATTACTTGATAATGTTCCAGTTGCCATTCGAAATGCCATGTGATTTCAGCATTACGGGGCTGCAGCCCACTTCTGCATTAATGTGTGTAATTACATCATTGCTACGTTTGGGCCTCGACGGATTGGACGAGGCGTACCAGTTACTTTGTCAGTACTTTCATTCATTTTATTAAATATTGGTTTTCTACGAGACTTGTCACTCATCTACGAGATTATCTACTACCTCAAGGCACTCATCTATGAGACTCCAATGGACTAATATGATGACGTCATTGCAAAACTTTTTCAGTCGCTGGCACAGCTGTTAATGAAACACTTGGAATCTTCAAAGGTACGCCAATCACTTGCTAGATACTGCGGGGTCTTGTATTGATGGTGGTGGTGGTACGTTTGAACATTTACTGCAATTGTTATGTAAATAAAAACTTTTTTTTTTTCATTCCTCTGGCGTTTCTTATATTTCTGATTTTGCTTTTTATTTCAGACCTCACATTGCTATACAAAAAAATGCTTCTTTATATGTATTTTACTTTTCCTTATAATTTGGCCCATGAATTCAGGAACACCCTGTATAGATGGATATTTATTTTTATAGGTATGTATATTTCTCTTCTCCCTAACATTTTTTTATATAAAATGTATGCAAATTGAAAGAAAATGTCTTATGTTTACCAGTCATTGTGTAATGTTTAAATGAAGTCGTATTTTTAAAATGATATTTCAACCAAAAGCTTTTCTATATAATATTTTTAAAAGAACTCATATAACCACTTTTTAATTTTTTTTTTTTTTTTTGTGATTCATTTTATCTCGCTAAATAAAATAATAAATCTGAATTTTTGTATTATGCTTAAATTGTTTCCTGAGTATTCAATTGCAATTAATTAATTAGGTGGTAGCAGTTGTTACATTTTAAATATATTAAAAATAATTCGAAAATCATAAAAATAAAAAATATTAGTATAAATATGACAAATAATGCCTTAAGGAATATTATTAAAATTAAGAACATGGTTAACTGTATAAAAAAATTTAAAGTTATGGAGGAAGGTACAATATATATTTTTCCAAATTAATGAAAAATTACATTAATTTTCCAAATTAATGTAATCATTATAATAAACATCATTGGAAATTATTCACATGATTATCTAACTACATACTCGTCAATGACTAAATAAATCAATTAATTCAATACATATAAAAATCAGTAAACAACATATAAGTCAATTAAATTCAATGTAAGCAAATTGGAATTAAAACTAAATCAAATTACTTATATAAACCAGTAGCAACACAATAAAATCCATTAAATCAACATAAAAATCAGTAAATAGCAATTAAATCAAGTAAATTCAATATCAAGTTATATCAAGTCACTCATATTGAATTATCATTTTCCGTAGGAGATTGTCTTTATACAGGCACGTCTTGGATTACGTCTTAGGTTAGAGTCACTAAGTTCATTGTCTGAAACGTCAGTAAATTCATCTGACGAGTCCTCTCTATCAGAGTCAGTTTGATTTGGCCATACCTTTAATTGGCTTACATGTGCTGTAGTAGAGTAAGAATGTCCTTTGCTCTTTTCTCCAAGTTGAGTAACTCTGTAGGTATCGCCTGGTAGCACACCAGTTATTACCTCGATATTTTGGTTGGGTCTTTGTTAGTTCTTCTGTCGGTGTCGGAGTCCTTTTCCTAACCACAACTTGTCTTTACTTATAAGTAGTAGTTCCGCACCTTTTCTTGTTGTAAGCGTCCTTCATCTTTTCCTGTACATTCTCTTTCCGCTCGTGAGACGAGGTTTGAATCTCCACAGGATCAGTCCTTCCTTCTGCACTCTCATCAGCTTGTTTTCTTAAAATTCCATCGTTGAGTCTTGGTGAGTAACCATGTAGCATTTGAAAAGGATTCTTGTTGGTTGCTTTGTTTAAAGCATTGTTTAGATTTCTGTCCAGTTCTTTCATTCTCAAGTCCCAGTGTTTGTGTCTTTCCAATTTTCTTTTCGTAAAAATGGAAATGGTCTTATCCAAATCAGGATCGCCTCTTTGAATAAGGACTTGTTCGTCAACGGACATCGTTTGATAAACTTCCAGATCAAACTTCTTTTCCATCAAAGCTTTAATATTCAATAGTGGTCCTAAGACATGGTACATTAACCTCTGAAACTCGGTTGGTGCATTAGTTAATTTAGAAACTATTCTTTCAATCTTAGTTAGTATCGTACACCCTAATTCACTCAATTTCATTGCAAAGCAATCCCCCTAACCTCATCGACTAACTCTAAAATTTCGCTTTTATTCTCAATTGGTGTTTCTTCGTCTACTCTAATTTCGCTCTTTTCGGTTAAACGCTTATTTTCCTTTATTACATTCACGTAACAACAATTGGGGTCTAACTCCACTACTCTCCCTACACATTGATTTCCCTTCAATATTACATTCTCATTCCCCATATTAATAATTGGATCTACGGTTTCGCTATCTTTCATTTCTAAGGAATCACAACACCCTTCTTTTCCCTCTATAATTACTGAGCCGTCATTCGCCAAAGTTGTCTGAGCTCTAACAAAATTCACTGAATTTCTTTCGCATTCCATGTTAGCAAACGGGTTATCTTCTGCATAACAAACATGAAATTTATTTCCAATGCGAGCAAACGATGTTTTCCCGATCTAAAAGGGATCTCCCAATTAACAAATCGTGAGGTAAGGCGTCGTCTCTAACAATAAGCATTTCGACCTCTTTTACTTTAACACTATCCAAAGAAATATCTACTTTCGCCTTTCCCTAGCGCTCGTGCTGCACACATCTTAATATTCCCAAAACCGTACATTACGTTTGAAGCTGGATCTATTTTTAACTCTAACCTCTTCGCTACGGAATTCCTACAAATGACGGAATCGCTCCCAGCATCAATTAGAGCTTCAAACTCCAACGGACACTTGTTTATCTAGCAATTTTTAATGTAAGAGGATTCCTTACTCAATCCGCCCTCAGTAGCCGTCATTAAGTTATGATCTCTTTTATATACATGGCTGCCTTCACTTCGCTCAATTCCCTTTCCTCGAGTGTTAAAATTCTGCTCTTTACTAATCCGATAAAATTTATATTTTTGTTTTGGACAATCTCTAGCAAAATGTGTATTTTCGTTACAAACGAAGCATCTCTTATCTTTTTGCATTGGACCCCGCCATTGTGTGTAACCGCAGTATTTATTATTATAAATTCCGGTAGTAAAACATTCGTTCCTGGGGGGGGGGTCTGTTCTTTTATTACACCCCGTCGGCTCATTCCGTGGGAATTTCTGTCTAGGCCTAAAATCGCATTCTTTTTCATACATATTCTGATTCAAATTCTTAAATTTGGGCAATTCGCTTTCAGTTCTTACATTTTCATATTCGTCAAGTTTATCAGCTAATTCGGATGACTTAACTATTCTGACCCACTCGTCTACAAAATGTTCTTTTAATACAATAGAAACTTTTCTTTTTAATTAATCTGTTATAATTAATTCTCTAAGACTATCAAAGTCATTCACATTAGTGCCGCGTAACCACTCATCGAAATAATTTTGTAACTCATACGCGAAATCTCCCCATGTATTTTTCGGTAGTTTCGTGTGCCCAAAGAACTTTTGTCTGAATTTATCCGCGCTTAATTTAAACTTTCTTAATAACAAATCTTTAATATACCCATAATCATTCGAAAGCTCCTCCGGAACTCTTGCGATAATTTGGTTAATTTCATAGGGCAGGGGTCGGCAACCTCCGGCTCGCGAGCCGCATGCGGCTCTTTGGACGTGAAACTGCGGCTCTTTAGTTCCACACGCAAATATTATTTATTTTATCAAAAAAAAAAAAAATTAAATCGTTCTGAATCGATTAACGAGGAATCTGAAGAACTGTTTCGTGATTTCAAAAACAAACCAGAAATTTTGAAAAAAAATCAAAGATTTGCCACTATCCGCTAAAAAACAAGATACAAGACATATTTGCAGGTGGAAGATATTCAACTTTCTTCTGCCTTATCACTGGCTATAGATGAGTCTTGCGACATAAAAGACACGGCGCACTAGTTGCCCTTTTTGTCAGGTATATGTCTTCCCAAGGTCCAAAAGAAGAACTTCTAGGATTGCTACCGCTCTCGGGACGAACTAGACGGGAAGATATAGCGAATGCCGTGCAAAAATGCCTTGAAGACAATAAGATCGATTTAAATAAAATCGTTTCAATAGCAACTGATGGAGCCAGAAGTATGACAGGAAAAAATAAAGGGGCAACAACGATTCTTCAGAGCAAAATAAACAACGAAATTCTTACGTTTCACTGCATAATACACCAAGAAGCGCTTCGTGCCCAAACATTTCCGGCCGAAATAGTTGAGGTCATGAATTTGATAATCAAGATTGTTAACAACATCTTGTCAAAAGCACTCTACCATCGTCAGTTTAAAGAATTCTTAAAAGAAATGGAGACTCAGTATTCCAACCTCCTTCTTCACAATAAAGTGTGATGGCTTTCTAAAGGTAAGGTGTTGAAACGTTTTGATTTATGCTTGAATGAAATAAATACATTCCTAAATGAAAAGGCATTAATCACCCTGAGTTAGAGAACGGAAAATGGTTGCAAAATTTTTACTTTATGGTGGATATCACAGCGAAATTAAATGAGCTGAATCTAAAACTGCAAGGAAAGGGAAACCCAGACTATGTTTTGGTAGAAGAATTGGTTTGTTTTGAAGAAAAATTAATTCTTTTGGCAGAAAATATTCAGAGCGGTATATTACTTCGTTTTCAATTTCTAAAGCAATATCATGATAAAACTAGTGCAACTGTTGACACGAGGTACTTCAGCACAGTTATAAAAAAATTAAAGATGAATTTGCTGATAGATTTGAGCAATTCAAAACCAACAAAACCACTCTAGCATTCATAGTAAATCCTCTCAACACAAATAGTAACGAAATCCACATTGAGCCATTTGGAATTGATACTGGATCTCTAGAAATGCAATTGATCGATTTAAAAAGTAAAGCTTTGTGGAGTGGAAATTTACAGAGTTGAAAAGCGAGTTGGAAGAGTTAAGTCCAGAAATGTATGTACGCAACCCAACAAAAGTGAACAACTTTGAAAAGAAATGCCGCGAGTTGAGGCACTTATATTCGACGCATGGAATAATCTTCAGATTGCTACAGTGAGGTGAAGAAGTTGGCATTTGGAGTGCTGACTATCTTCGGATCGACATATTCGTACGAGCAAGCGTCCTCTTGCATGAATATAATTAAAAAAAAGTAAGAAGCCAACTAACAAATGAAAATTTAGAGTCGTGTTTGAAACTTAAAGCAACAAGTTATGAGCCAAATTTATTCAAACTTTCTAAAACCATGCAAAGCCAATGCTCCCATTGAATTTGTTTGCTGTATGTTATTTTTTTTTTTTATTTTAAGTACAAATTACATTGTTTAGTAAAGTTTAAATTTTATACTTGAATAACCAAATAATAACCTACTTGAATAACCAATTTGCTAAATTTAAACGAGGCAAAATGAATACCGAGGACGATGCACGCAGTGGACGCCCCAAAGAGGCTGTTACCGACGAAAACATCAAAAAGTCCACAAAACAATTTCTGATGATCGTAAAGTGAAGTTGATTGAGATAGCTGAGACCCTAAAGATATCAAAGGAACATGTTGGACATATCGTGAAGGAATATTTGGATATGCAAAAGCTCTGTTCAAAGTGGGTGCCGCGCGAGCTCACAATCGACCCAAAACAACAACCAATTAATGATTCTAAGCAGTGTTTGGAGCTGTTCAGTCGTAATAAACCCGAATTTTTCGTCGATATGCGACAATGGATGAAACATGGCTCCATCATTTCACACCAGAGTCCAATCGACAGTCTGCCGAGTAGACTGCACGTGATGAACACTAAAAATGCTATAACTTCATTAAAAATGCTATAACTCACATACTAATAGCGCAACAGCTATCAAATTTATACACGTGTCTTTTGAAGGTTAGGGCTAACTAAAAATCATGTGACTTTAATACTAGTAGCGCCATCTGTGTGTCAGCCTATGAACTTTTCAGCCCATCTGTTATTTATTGTTGGCAAGAAAAATTTTGTGGCTCTTTAAAAACTTTGAAATTTGTAAATTGCCATTTTTGGCTCTTCCGACTCAAAAGGTTGCCGACCCCCTGTCATAGGGCAATAAATTCACTAAATGACTAACCCAATCCTCATGACTTAAATTTAAGCATGATTTAATGATTAAATTTTTCATGATTTAAATTTTAAAGTTTCGCTTGTCGTTCAAACAATATTAAATAAAAACTTATGTCCTCATCGCTCATTTCGTAGCGTTGCATTATTTTAGTTATCCTGCAATCTCTAGAAATTTCATTTACGTTTCTATTTTCTCTTAACACATTACTATTTTGTATTTTTAATTTTTCTAATTCGTATTGTCTTTCTAACTCACGCTCCGTTAACTCTCTAGTAGAAATTATAGTTTTTAGTAATTCACGCGTAAATTCCTCATCATAATATTCACTTTTAGTAATTAATTCTTTAATTTCGACAACAACTGCGTTATCGGATAATTTTACATTTAATTCTTCTGCTAAAGAAATTAAATCTATCTTTTCGCTCTTGCGAGATATGCCATTTTTTTTTTTACACACTATTTCAATTCCTAACAGTTTAACACATAAAATCAAATCAATTCTTAAAATCTTCAATACAATTTCACACAGAAATTAACTCCTCAAGAATTTTACACAGAAATTTAAAAAAAAGAATAATTTGCACCAACACTGAGTTTCTAGAAATTCATGCCACATACCTTAAATCGCTTGGAGTAAGCCTTGAGTTCTGCTAACAACATCCGGTCCTCCAGGGTCAATCCCACTTCTGAAGTGTTAGCTACTATACTAGCAGCTCGTTGTGTCAGGATGGAATACTCTCTTTTTTAAGAATACTAATCTTTTTATTTACACTACGAATACATACATACACTTGGCACTCTGTGCCACTTTCACCAATACTATTGATATCTAAAAACCAAAGCCGGTCCCTGACCGTCTGTTTTTATCTGACGCTCTAGCGTTCACCTCGTGGTCTCGAGATCTCACCGCAACTGCTGCTTCCCGCGCTGGACCACAGTTACTGGTAACAGTTACCAATTATAACCGCGACCTCTCGCGGTTATAATTAAAACCTTACATAATAAAAAATACCAAGGAACTGGCTTGAGTGTAACATTTTGAATTCTTACTTTTATTTATGTTACGTGTTTCGATGGATAATGCTTTTATATACCTCATTAAGAAAATCGCGCTAAAAGACCACACAAAACATGTTTAACAAACATTTAAACAGGCACATTGGTTCCGACATTCCCATATGGCAGAAAGGACTTCACACGAGTTGTATATCACATCTGCCCATATTTGTTTCATCTTTAATCGTCTTTTTCACAGGGATCCAATGATAAGTGAATACGCGTGGAGCAGTGATACACACGTTGATATCATAAAAAAGATGATAAATCTGCCGCTGGCTCGTATTGCAGTAATTTCTTTCAGAAACGAGAACCGAGAAAGACAATGCGAGATAAGTATTCCCGCATCGGGGAAGTCATGATATCGGTGGAAATTTCCGGGTTTCCCTATTAAACAGCGAGAAAACGTGGACTGTTAGTTACTTCAAAAGTCTTCACGAGAAGCATCATCCCCCTGATGCCTGTCAAGGGAGGTCCCAAAAGGCCTCGCTTCCAACAAATGTAACAATTAAAGTCGCGTCAAGATTTGAAACAACCGCCCCGAATGGTCGTCATCTGTCCCCATGGTCGACGGTGTTGCAATTGAACTCTTAGAAGCAAATCCCCTTGCGAGCGAGTACCAGTCGTTATTCGAAAATCGCAACTCCTGAAGCGTTGCATACACACATAAAATGAAAATCGATCTCAGGCTAAGCTGTTCTCGAAACGTTTTTCGACTGCATTTGCTTCGTCACTGCGTCACAGTCAAATTGAAACAAACCAGTTTGGAAAATAGAACTGCGCAGTGCTCGAAACTTATGTATTCAATGTAAATGCGGCTCAACCTGATGAAATTCTTCTATTTTCATTAATGACGTGTGTTGAAGTCACTGCTTTGAAAACGAATCGAGTAGGTACAGATTATACCACAGTGACTCAGATTGTCAGCAATCCTACCTATGGTTAGAAACTATGTTCCTGGCACTTCAGTCCGTGTTGGACCATGGTCGTCTGCCTACTGGCAGATTCCGAAATAGGAGTTCTTTTTCTTTTTGCGGGGTAGGGTTGTAAGTACTATGCCACCGTTATACTGTTGTATTGAACCAGCACCAACGGTTTAAGGGGGATTCCAAACCATTACAAGTATCCATGGGGTTCCACAAGTATCACACCACAGGGACTTGAGCTCTAGACTTGTTGGGCCGAGCGCCAGAGTACTAGCCACTCTGCCATCAGGCCCCAATAATACAAATATTCAATAAAATTAAAAAATATTAAATATTCAATAACATAAATATTAAAAAAATCAAAAATATTCAATAATATAATTATTCAATAAGATTTAAAAAATATTCAGTATTCAAGGATATTCAATAATATAAATATTCAATAAAATTACAATAACTCGATAAACACAGATACTTTTGTGTTTAAATATTACAATTCCTTTTTAAATTGAAATAAATTACTATAATTAGAATACTGTTGAATTTTTAAGGTAAAAAATTTTCAATCTGGATTAATAAATGTTTTTGAGATTTTCTTTAATTAAATAATCATTTAAAGTGGATGCTATTTATGCAAACGTCAGCCTTTTACAAATTTAAAGGAATCAATAATCTAATATTTAATTACAAAATTCATTTGCTTTGAGTGATTATTTAAACAGCTTACAACAATTAACAAATATTGTAATTTAATGAACTAATATTTAAATAGTAATTATCAGCATTGGAAATTATAAATATTGAATTTTTGCAGTTCAGTTCAGTAATTATTTTATTTGACCAGCTTATTTTATTTATTTATTTGAACAGCTTGCAGCAAATAACGAATGTTGCAGTTTGATGAATTAATATTTAAATAGCAAGAATCAGCATTGGAAATTAGAAAATATTGAATTCTGCAATTCAATTCAGTAATTGTTTTATTTAAATCCAACGAGTTTCAGATAATTTCATCGCCTCAACTGCATCCAAAACCGTCAAGTGAAACTTGGTTTAATTTAGTAAATGTATGCTGAGATAGACATTTCTTGAGAAAAAAATCTGATCAATACTTTTTAATAAGCCTTCAATTCTGAAACATTAAATTTCACTTAACTTAGTATGCAAAATTATTTGTGCCGTATTGAAATATTTAAATATACGTTTTCTTGAAATTGGATTTATCGGTATTTTTTTCCTTTAATATCTCTTCTTAAAATGGTGTAAAATATTAAATGAGAATTTTCCAAAATATTTTTATTTATGTCTAGGGATGAAGCGAAATAAAATTTAATTTCTGCATAATTTTTTATTGATTTAATGTTTATTTATTTATTTATTTTTTTTTTTTTTTTGTAAAAGAGAAGATTTTTTGTTTTGTTTTGTTTTAAATTTTGGTTTTTGTACAAATTTTGGAATAATTTAATTCGTAAATCTAAGCTCACTATTGTGAATTATTTTCAAAAGTTTAAATTTTAGTTCAAAACTTAGGTAAATGTGTTAGTTATATACTGTATAAAGATCATTAAAATATTTTCATTAAAATTTGTTTTTGAAGATTTATCATAAGTATAATTTTATCTAAAATTGCTAAACATTATTTATATGTTGAAAGATTGAAATTGCATTTAAATTCACAGTTTTATAACACATGCATGATTTACTAAAATTGTACTTATTTTTAAAAAAAAGGCAGTCTTTGAAGATAGTTATGTATCATAAAAATGAATTGAAAATGTGAAAGAAATGGATAACAAGTACTTAAAAAATCTTATTAAATTGGCAATTTATAGCAGCAAGTAATATGAGTGTGTAATTATTTTAAATACTAGCTATTGCTAACAATTCAATTAAAGAGAGCAAAAACTAATAAATTGTATTTAAAGAAAACACTTGTTATAAAAAAAAATATCTTTATTTATTGCCTTGGGGCTTGAATGGCCGAGTAGCTAGCTTCAGGTTTCGGGTTCGAGTCTCGGCGGTGTTATGGATGTTTGTAGTGGTTCGGAATCCACATTAAACAGTAGTTTCGGTTTAACAGGATCGTAGAGCGTTGCGGGGGTATTGTTACTCCTCGTCCGTCGCTTATATTCAAGCTACACGTACCTCCTGGGTAGTGCTGAGTGAGTAACGTCGGTGTAGCGCTTGCCTTAAGGCATCCAAGACAATAGTCTAAGTGTTTGCCAGCTGCATTAGAACGAAAGAAAATATTGCCTAAGGTGTTTGGTTGGTCCTTCTGACCATCAACGGGGAAATTCACGGCCAATGGCGGCTATCCTATGGATAGATTGTTAAACACATCTACAATTGAAAGCTTGGACGTCGCAGGTGTGCCACTATCCCCACCGCTCTTGGCAGTGCTTCAGTGTTTTGTAGCTCACCTACGGTAAGTGAGGATTGAGGCCACTAATGGCAGTGATTGACTTTGCACAGCCGGTTATTTGGTTGGGAACCAATCTATCACTGGGGTAGACCGATATAGGAAAATCTCAGATTGTATTGACAGTCTGAAGATTTCTACTTATTCGTGATGAGCTTGTGCAAGCTCTTGCTGTTGGTCATATGCACTACTTAATATAAATAGAGAACTAGAAGGAAAATAACAATTGAACTCTTAGGTTTTGAATTTGGTTTTGAGCTAAGTTTGGCTCAATTTAAATCGGAAAACGCAATACATGCGAAACATTTGCCAATTTTCGTGATCCGATCGTCCCGAATTTTGGTTGCAATTTACGATCTTCCGAAAGACAACTGTTCTCTGCGCATATAACTCCGCCCACTTTTGAATGCATGTCAAGCACATGCGGACATTATCAAACTGATTTGTTTCAGTGAACGGAAAACGCAAATCATGCAAAGTTCACCAGCTTTCTGAGAAATAAAATTTCCTTTTGAGATACTGTCTTTTTTGGTTACGCATCAAATCATACACGACAGACGTCTGGGAGTTCACAGATAATGAGAGATGACAGGTGGTGGTTGAGGTCCCTCTGAAATGCTGGGAAACACTCTCAGGGCGATTTGCTTCAGTTTGGAAGGAAAACGGCAAATCACTCGAAAACATTTGCCAACTTTCGAGGGAAACAAAATTTTTTACTGTGGTTAGAGTCGGTTTTTGGTCACGCATGGAAGGAATAAGGAACTACTACTTCAGGCTGCGTTCTTAAGGGGGAAGATACGATGGTTGTATTTTGTATTCAAACTGGGAATTGGGAGAATGTTTGAAATCTTTACTTGGATACTTATCTGTGTATAAATCGTTATAAAGTGGCTAATTTATTTTACATGCCATTGTAACAGATTTAATTTATGTGAGAATTCATTGACTATTTTGGAAAAAGTTTGACAAAGTGAGAGGGTATATTATAAATAATCATAGTTAAATGTTTTTTTAAATTTAATTTTCAAGTTAGGTCTAGCATTGGTGGTACATAAGATAATTTCGTGGTCATGAGGTAAATAATACAATGAACCAACCGCCATTATATTTGATCACGTGCTTTGATGTAGTAGTGTTGTTTGAATTTTTTTTTTTTGACATCTGCATTGCTGTATTTTTTTTTCTGTTCTATCTATAAATATTTTAAAATGTTTTTAGAATATTTGCCATTACCACACCATACTTAAGTTGACCCGTATTATAAGTTTTGTTTGGTCCCTTCTAACAACGTAATCAAGTAAAATTTTATTTTTAAACATTACAATGGATTTACTTGTATTTTATATTAAGCTGGGAGAATTTTGGAAAATAATCATACTAAACATAAAACGCTAAACTCACCAATGTAAATACAAAAATCTTATTTATAGGATTGAAAATAACTTAGATTTAAGTTCTACAAAAAAAGAGCGGTTGATGTTAAATTTTGGCTAATCACACACACACACACACACACACACACACACACACACACACACACACACACACACACACACACACACACACACACACACACACACACACACACACATATATATATATATTCTTTTATGTGTATATATGTATATATAGTTATATTAATATATTAAAAGTTATATCTATTAGAGCTAACATATCCGCTAACAAAAAAATTTCTTATTTTTAAAAAAATTAATTTCATTTTTAGAAATATCAATATATTACATTTTATTATTTTTATAATGGTCAAAGTTGGAAAAACCAATGTATTAAAAAATACATTATGTGCATCCCTATATTCACAAATTAACTGCCGAAATTATGAGAAAAAATTAACTTTAATTTAAAATAATATTCTTGCGAATATAAGACAGATATTGCCTGCATTATTTATGAGTTTACAGTTATGAGTTCATAGAATAAATTATATTCTGAGAACTCATGATGCATGGGCATCTTGGAAAGTCTAATATAACATGTTCTATGTTTCACTTTAAGTGACCTCAGTGACGCAGTGACCATCCCTAGATACGCAGTGTTGATTGTTCATAGCAGAGCAAATTAGACTTTTATTTGAAGTTGTTAGCGCTTTTGGTTCAACTTACATCTGCAAATCTATTTTTTCTACAATGAATTTGACCCAACACAAAACATGCTCAAACATAACGGACGCTAATCTGTAACATCATTTACGATGTGCAAATACCCAAATTGAGATTGATTTGATAAAGCTTAGTGAAAGAGTGGAGAAACAAATATCGCACTAATAAAATAAATACTTTTTAATGATTTCATTTTTTATTTTGTTTATATTTATATATTTTTAATATTTCAATTTTAGTGTTATATATTTTACAATGTGCGTTTAATATTGTTATTATTATATTATCTATGTTTACGCGTAAATATTAAGCACAAAAATAATAACTCAAAATGTTTCAATTTTTCACTCCAAAAAATGTCTATAGTGGGTCTAAATCCAATATGGGGATATGTAATTTTATATGCGGCCCCGCGGAATCATGATGCATTTCCAAAGTGGCCCGCAAGATCATTTGGGTTGGCCACCCCTGATTTAAATAGTGCCATCTATTTAAATAACCCAGTAAGTTGAGTGTTTTTGGAAATGAAAATTTTTTTTCTAATTGGGTTAATATACAAATCTGAAGAATATATATCGATAATAATGAACGCAAGTCTACACATAACGGGCTATTTACAATAATAATAAACTCGAATATCTATTACATTTATCTTCCGAAATTCATTTTAACGCGATCTGATTTGAACTCTAAACCGTCTTATACGTATTCGTTTCAAAATGTCCAATCATCTAAAATGTACGATCTACGTTATTGATCTGGGCCTGTTTTATTATTCCATTCCATAGTAATGCTCCAGGAATGCCATTTTCTTTTATTCCATTTCTCTTTCAACTGCCGATACAGTTGCTTCAGAGCAGTATTTACTCTGGTGCTTTCCAGTAGGGAATTGGGCTTTTCCAGTAAGGTAGAATTTTTAACGTGGAAAGCTTTGCATGATAAATATAGTTTTCAATAATAAAACGCACAACTAAAAAAAAAAACCCTTAACCTATATTAGGATGAAGTTCTCCTGAATTGCAAATGTAGCCCCAAATGGAATGACTTCCATTCTGAGATTAGGTTTGCTGCTTTGAATAGTTATTTAAATTTATAAATACTTGACAGGATTATTTATACGTGTCTGATTACTACCTAAAAGGCACATTTTTATAATTTAGATGCCCCTTTTGGGTATAAATTTATAACCACGAGTTTCGCTTTTATATTATCTTGTAACCAATCACAGTTGTTCTTATTATTATTACTGTCCTTTCTTTAATTACAAAAATATGCAGCTGTAGTGTGCAGATTGGACAACTAGATTGTAATTGGCTGTGGTTGGGTTGAAATACTTGAGGCACAGGTTGGAGAATTCCCAGCTTTATTTACAAACGTACAAACACTACACACAGACAAGCAATATTTAACACATTTAAAGACAGATAACTTCTAAGCTTTTAAGCCGAAAACCTGAAACTCGAATACTTCCTCTCCGTGTAAGAGTCTGTAGGCCAACTAATGCGCCGAGTTGCATTAAATAGATTTCTTCTCGGGATGAGACCTATAAACTAAACGTTGTTTTGTGTTCCTTCTCGGATGAGAGTCTCGAGGTCTACTGACCATTTCTTTGAATGCAACAGTGTGTAGGAGGAAGCCTAGTTACACAGTAAAATTTCATTTGAATAAGAAAAAACTAAAGATTTAGTACAAGATATACTTATACTTATGAAAAGATATCGAGCAGGAGAAAAAACAGCAACTCGACATTTATTTATTATTTCCTTTCTTTGTATATAATATAAAAACAAACAAAGTATTTGATGCGTGCCATTATATAAATTTAATGAATTTTTAGTATTTGGTTGGATTTTCGTAATAACCAAGAACAAATGAAAGAAATTATATATTTTCTTTTATAAATTTTTGAAGTTAAACTTCTTATATGAGAATCAAAAGAGGAATTTCAGCCACTTTTTTTTTTTTGTTAAAGCACCGAGTGGAGCTATTTTGAATTTATTGGAGCATCTGTGTATGCAGGTCGTCCCTTCTTGTTTACCTTGGTTAATATATTTTATTATCAAAATGACGATTGCTCCAAAACGTTGTAATTGTCGAATTTTTTTGTTTAAATTTGTTTCTCAATGAATTTAATCAAAAACAACGATCTATTCAAATTTGAATCTGATTACGATAAAGATCTAGAATAATTTATTCTTTGTGTCAAATCTCCAATAAACAAACAAAATGGTCGTAGCGGTTTTTAAAACGAAAGAAAACTAATTCTTATTTGCGTTTTTCTGAACGGGTATCCTTAGCTTGGCCATCCAATTTAAATTATTAATAATAATAATTCACGTCAACTACACTGAATATTTGTATAATTTCCCCTCTTCTATCACAGGCACATAACATGAAGTTTAATTTCTGTCATGCATAATTTTTACACAGATATATTTTTTTCTATATTCATACGTACGATTGTTTGGTCGCAAATTTATATTAATTCAAAAGATTTGTGTATTTCAAAGTATTATTTAGAAACAAACCATTTACTTTTTGAGCGTAATATTAAAATGGAACACGTTTTGAATAATAAATATCACCAGGGCAAAAAAACAAAAAAACAAACAAAAAAACAAATAGGGATCTAGCACATTTATGACAAGGGATATGACATGATAATCTGTAATTAGATAGAAAACATTTAAATAAAAAAATATATTTCGAATATTTAAATGCTTACTTTTCTTATAAAAGTAAAAAAAAAAAAAAATAAAAAATAAAAAAAAAAAAAAATAAAAAATAAATAAAATAATAAAATAAAAAAAAAAAAAAAAGCATGTATGTTGTTTTCAATCTTACATCAAAATATGAAAATCTGTCACAAAATTACTAGTAATGCCTTTTAAATAAAAATGAGAATATGATAAGTTATCTCTGCATATTGATGTCATTTATTGTACTGAGAATTGCGGTATGGAAACAATAAACAATAAAAATATCCTATTTCATGGATTGCAATTAGGTCATCCCTGTCCTTGTTATATTAAAAAACAAAGATGATAAATAATGATGTCAAATGATAAATAAATGATGTCAAAGATCTAATCAAAAGTGGTTATACTTCGATGCTATTTTTAACTTAGCAAGAGGTTACTAACATTGTAGATTTTTTTTTGGCTCCCTTTAAAGAAGAAAACTCGCCTCATCGAAGATTACATGTTGATGTTTGGGTACCAGTGTCCTAAAGTCCTTCAAGATTTTTTTGGTAATACTCCGTTCCCCAACACCGCATTATAAAAATATTTATATTTTGAAAATATATAGTGCTTGTTCTTACCACAAACTGCGCCCGTGCGGCTTGGTGAACAGAGAGTGAGTTTTCTGAACTCATAAATGCTGATTCCAAACCTGACAAATGAAGTCTAACAGAAAGCCTCTGAATTTGAGACCAAGGATCGTCACAATAGATCGTTCTTTCATTGAGCATGAGGAATAGTGTACTAATCCTCCAATTCTACCTTTGTTCGTTTAACAGTGCAGTGGTAAAATTATGATTTAAGAATAACATGCACCCTTGGTGCACCCGTTTAACGCTGAATACTATATTACTATCTATCATTTTAGTGATAAATGACTCAGGCCAAAGTACCCTCTATTCTAAAATAACCTCAAAAACAAGAAGTTAATATTTTCAATATACGTGCATTTAATTTAAGTAAATATTTGGTTACAGAAATTGACTATTGGAACTAATTTGTCGATATAAAATACATAATATACATTTATATATGAATTATGCATAAGAGTGATAAAATTTAATATAATTTATAAGGAAGAAGAAAAATAAAAACATAACTTATTATATTGATATTAAAGTTATTAAAGTTTTGGGGTGTTGTGTCTCATTGGTTAGAAATGCCAGTTCCCCCAGGGTTTGTAGAGTATATATACTTTCTTTATTACCATATATACAATCAGATTAGTTATAATCCGCATGGATTGTTCCTCACAGTGTTTCATTAAACAATCCATTAGTCTCGACACATATCGTGATTATCTGTTAGACAAAACGACACAACCAGATCTCCGCGTTGGTTGAATCCTCTTTCGCGTCTACTAAACAATTGATCTCATCACCGGTTGATGTTATGTCTCGGGCAGATACGGCAGATCTTCTCATCTGCTAAATCCTTCTTCGCGTCTGTTAAAATTCTTTGATTTCTTCTACGCTCGTGTTGTCTCTCTCTCTCTCTTTTTAGGAGAGTTTCCAGTGGGAAGCAAAAACAGGAATGACCTCTTCTTTCTCTTCGACTGAACCCTTTGGTATCAAGATATAAAGAAGCTTAGTATACCTTACACACCCGCAAGATTGAATCAGTATACAGATGCACAATCTGACAAACTAAATAAAGTATATGAAACTTTTCTAATATACAGGTACAAAAAGATATAAAAAATATACAATTCCAAATCAGGTATTAATGTAATTGCTTAAAAACAAGTAGTTAATATTCACATATAAATAAATATTTGTACTACTAATTAACCAAAAAATATTGAATCCTTTATTAAGGTTACAAAAGTAAAATAAAGTAGAATTAATACTAAAAAAAAAAGGCACAATAAAAATCTTAAGTAATGAATTAAATGAACTTCGATATTAAAATCACAAGTAAACAAAATTAATAAAAACAAGTTAACATAATTGATGAATACAAGTGGTCAATAAAAAAAATGAAAAATACTTATACTAAATAAACTTTCAAATTCAGCATTATCCAAGAGGAATGTTCTTTTTACCATCAAAGAGTTCACATTAAATGTGACAAAGTATTTTTTTTTTTCATGTAGAATATAATTTCCCCTGTATTCAATATTTTATCATATTTCGGCACTCTCACTTTAACAGTGAAAAGTATTGATTCTTTTCAAAAATGACACTATTTCTTAACCATCGGTGATAAAATTCTTTGATGTTATTCTTGTGACCTTGCCTTACACTTCCATTTGTCACCCATATTTATAGAAAGGAGATTGGCGAAGAATTTCACTTTGGCCCATAAGAATCTGTAGGATGACTTGATCACCGACAATACATTTTCTTATTGACGTTCGTTCGTTTGGAACAGGTGTGTAGAGAGAGAATGTATTCACCAGTGCTTTCTTTTCAACACAGGAAAAGGAGTTTCATGCTTCTCAGTCCACAGGATCTGCCTGAAATCCTCTAGTAATTGCAGTCAGTGGATACCGCGGTTCACTGTATGCAAAGTGTAGGTTTAGGTCTTCGTATTTTGTCCATAATCCGAATATTGAATAAAGCTCTTTCTTTGTAATTGGATAATTGAGACTTCGAATCTCTTACCCTTTTTCTGGATCTAGCTTATATTTGTCCTTAACTATCACTAATTTGTTCTCTCTTCCGAGGTTCGTAAGTTGTACATGTTGGCCAGATTCAGAGATTTTTCTTATTCAACGCAACAAAGCTCTTTCCCTGTGATTGGATGATTAAGACCTCTAATCTCGTGCACTTTTTCTGCATGTAACTAATGTTGTCCAGACTATAAAGCACCGTTCCTTTCTTCCGAGGTTCGTAACCGTACAAGTTTGGACAATTCTGAGAGGTTTTTTTTCCATGTTTAGCACAACGAAGCCTTTTCTCTGTAGTTGCATGATTCTGACCACTAATCTTCTACCTCTTTTCTGGATCTAGCTGATGTTGTCTGGATCTATTACTAATTGCTTCTTTCTTCCGAGATTAGCAACCCATACATGTTTGGACAAATTCAGAGATTTCTTTTTCCATATTCGGGCACTCAAAACTATATTTTATCCTTTCTTTTTGTTTTCCCAAATATTATTTAGAGGGATAAATTTATCACCTTCTCAAGTAGGATAACCATAGATTAAAATAGATCTGCTCGGTATTTACCTTTGTAAAGAAATTTTATTAAATAGAAAAAAGAGTAAATATATTCGTAGAAGAGATATGCAGTGACGTAATTATTATTTTTTCCTCCCACACATAATATAATTAATGAATGTAATTAAACTCTGAAGATCAAAGTAGAGAAATCTCTCTACATTTTTTTGGATTATTATACTTAGGAAATTGAAATATTAGTACTTGTTTTGTAATAATCTAGAAAAATATCTCTAATTATAAATATTTTTGGATATATTTTAATATTATTAACATAAATATAATATCAAGACTTTTTAAGACAAATTGGTTATAAACATTTCCAAACTCATGAGGTTATTTAATAAATTTTAACTTCTTTCGAATGTATTCCCTGATGTGCTAATCAGGATGGTGATGTCTCAAAAAAGCGAAGCTACAAGAACACTCGGGAAATTCAGCTCGTAATTCGATGGGAGATGCAGATTTTAAGAGCACTTTCGCCACCGAAGTCTTAAGAGGTTTTGAGAGCGATTTTTCCGCGTATTCCCAATTAGTAAAAGTCGTCATAGCTTTTCGCCTGGAGTTGTTTGCGATAATTTTTCCAACAACTGTTTGTTTTACTTAAAACTCAGCTCAAAATTTCGAAATTGAAGTTTATGTCATAATATTTAACAATCTTTATTTTAAATTTTTTTCTTTACAAATATTTTTTTATTGTTATTTTAGTGATCGATTACTTAAATATCAGAAAGTAATGTCTGATTTGATAAAAATATTTTTAGAATAATATTCAATCATTTAGAGTACGTTTGTTAGAATGATTTGCAATAAATAAAACAGGTGATCTTGACCTGTTTTGCAAAAGAAAATAAAAAAAAAAAGTACACTTAACAAAATAAAAATATCAAAATATACAGTTTGTAACTTTTTAAACAGAAGATTTCAAAGTTTTTTTTTTTTTTTCATGTTATATACAATGCCTTAAATTATCTAGTGAAATACTTAATTGTAAATGACAAATACGAGTAGTACCATTATAATTTTGGGTGTAGAGCTGACACCCTACTACGCAAAAAAGAAAGCTTCTGCTGTCTCGAAATCTGTTAATAGTCAGAGGGCCTTGGCCCATCATGGGTCTGTTCCGCCAATGATGAATGATGATGATGACCATTACAATTTGTTGAATATTTAACATTAGATTTAATTAAAACTAAACAATCGACAACTATAGCTCGTTCAAGTAATCATTATTCTGATGAAATTGTCCATTCCCTCTTTAATAATGAAAAGAGGAAGTGACATAATTTAGGATTATTCAATGCCTACGTGCCTTACCTAGATGTATACAAAACGAACATAATGCAAAAACATCAATTTAATATTATGTTATATAAATAGTTGAATTTCAAAAAATCTTCAAAATCTTATCTTTCAATATTAAAAAAAAAAAAACTACATGTATTTGGGTTGTGTACTTTAAAAAAATTTCTTTCAAAACATTAAGACTTTTTGATCCACTTGTATTTTTCTTAGTCAAATCTTGTAAGATAAGTTAAGTTGCGAAAGTTATAAAATCTTGCTGGATATTAAAAAATGTTTACTGTTAATTAATGAAATACAATGCTATTATGAGCATGATGACACATAGCAAATTAGCAAATATTATCATATCTGTTGATTTGCACACTGGTATGCATTATTTTAAAACAAAGCAAATTTTTTTAAAGAGAAATTTTTATTTTTGTTTACTCTTGTCATATTAGATATATTATTCCTCTCCATTATGGATTCCTCAGATATCAATTTTTAATGCTGTTGATGTAGCTAAATAATTTATTTTGAATTACTTCTAAATTTGATTTTAACAAACTAATGAAAATAATAAATGTGTTGAAAAATCTGTAATGGTACTAATTGTAAAATTATCAAATTTATCAACTGATTAAATGAATAAAAAACTTTTTAAAGGAAAGAAAAACCTATTGTATAATAAAAAAAGAAAAATCTATAGTATAAAAAAAAAAAAAATCTATTGTATAAAAAAAATAATAATCTATCATGTAACGTAAATCTTTTTAAACATGAGGATAATTTATGGATTGCAAACACCTATCAAATTCTTAACAGCATTTTAATTTATATTGATTTTTTTCTTCAGCACCTTAAATTTTCAGTGATATTTTACTGAAAATATCTGTAAATTGTAAATTATTTTTAAAATATTAAACATTCTTACTTTGTATTAATTTTTGCTGAAAAGGAAAAAAACCCTGAAGTATATTATAAATATGGATAAAACTATTCTAGGTACTGTACATTAAACATACAGCGTTTATTCAAAAACATTTTCTTCGTATAAAATTGAAACATAAAAATACCTTGTATTTCCAAAATTTTCACAATAAAATATCAGTTCATACTCTATTTTTTGAAGCTCTTGGGTTTGACGTTTTGAAATAGAAGTAATTTAAAGTGTCGGGCATTTGTTGAAAAGAATTTTTTCATTTATTGGATGTACTGGAAAATACAAGAGAAGAACCAAAATGATACAAGATCAATTCCTCCGAGTGGCAGCAATCTCGGAGAAAATAACGTGAAATCGTTTTTATTTAAAAAAAAAAAACCATAAATTTTAACTGTATATATGTATATATATTTGCATTATTTAATATTATATATATTGATTAGTTAATTTCTTCGCTCATTAACATTTAAACAAAAGAAAAGAAACAGTAACTTTCAGTCACAAAAGTAAACATGTTCCTTCCAAAATTATATTTTTTATGGGATCAAAAAAAAAAAAAGGCAAAAATTTTTAATATTGAATTAGAAATTGAGTTCACCTATTTTTACATAAAACGAAAAAAAAAAAAAAAAAAAAAAACAACTGTGTAAACGAAAAAATAATTCTTCTAAGGAAAATCGCATACTATAATAGTTTACTTATACACTTCAAGAAAAATGGAAAATTATAATTACTTATTTAAATGAAAATTAATACACATTTAAATGAAAATTAATACACATTTAAATGAAAATTATTCTACAGTAATATTAGACCAGTAACAACGATTTAAAGCTGATTCAGAACCACTACAAACACCCATGGCACCACTAGGACTCGAACCTGAAACCTGTGGCACTGAGCTCCAGAGTTTTAGTCAATGTAAAAGATTAGTAAAAACAAATTCTCAAATAAAGATACCAGAAAATTAGAATAAGATTTTATACTTAAACGTTTATATATTTAAAGATAAAGAATCATTAAAAGAAATTTAAAAATGTCAAAATTAAGCAAAATAATTTAGATATCATTACCTAAAATAGAATATAACTATAAAAGCAGCTATTAAAAAACAAGCAAACGTAAAGACACTTTTTATCCTCTTACTTTTCTTGAATCAAATGATTAATTGCTTCATATCTCATAACTGCTAAAAAATTTTTGTTGCTTATGTAAAATTGAAATAAATTTAAATAAGAATCTAAAAATGCAGTCATCAGTTATATATACTTATGCTCCATAGAAAGATTTTAATCATTTAAAATGTTTAACCATGGTAAAAAAGTCGTACTTCAAAACCATCTGCTGTTTTCTGAAACCTTGAACTCAAAATTCTTTCTTTCTGAATGTCTACTTTCATGTTACGTGGTTTTGTGAAATTCCCTTCGTCTTCCGTCGTGGATTTAAAATGAAAACGCAAACAAAGGGTCTCGTAAAATTTAAAGAGCTCCTTTCTTATTTTTCTTTTTTATTTGTGATTCCTTTTTCTTTCCTGTCATTTCAATTGCAGACGTTTTATGGCAAATTTTTTGCTTTTAACTGATACCTTTTTTTTTATATTGTTTTATGAAAACCGTGGCTTGCATATTTTCTTCATAGATATTAAAGAAATCTTCATAAATAAGATTTCTTTGATTTGAATAGAAATTGTTAATATTTTGTAAAACGATTTTGGGGGAACAATTTTTAATTATGTAAACGATTATCATATCTTTATAAAATATTTTTGTCATTTTCAATTTCTTTAAATAACCTAGGAAAATTTAATCATTGAGTAATTTAAATCGACTACTAACACAACCATCTTTTATTATTAGGTTGGTAAGAAAGTTGTTTCAATTTCTTGTATGCAAGTCCATAAGTGAGATTAATTAATGAAATATTTTTTTTTGTAATGCAGCTGGCATACACTTAGATAGTTGTAAATTAATGAAATATTGAACACTGTTTTTATTACCCTTCCTCCATGTCATCAACGAGGTCATTTATGCAGAATGCATAAACGATCATGTCCAGGAAAACTTAAACGATCATGTTGAAACCAGGGGGAATCTATCACTGCCTTCTGAACATCCTAAAATTTCGGATTTTTTTCTTTTAAGAAAATTTTGCATAGAAAGAAACAAGTGGTGTCAGGTGAGATGATAATTTCATAATATAAAACTTCATAATCAAGAACATGGAGCTTCTCCTTCTTCCTTAAATCCATGTGAGGCCTGGCATTGTGATGTGGGAATACAGTGCTTTTCGGTCATACAGTGCTGGACAAAGTGCAGGTATTTTTGTATCCAGTCGGGTTAGTCGATCACAATGCCTGTGACAGTTAGATCTGGTTTTAACAGTTCCCAGTGGATAGGCCCTCGACAAAATGCAAAGAATTATAATAATTGCTGCTGCAAATTGGTCTTTGCAAGGATAGGATAGACTCATATTGTTGTTATTTGATTTTATTGTTGTCGATCAAGCAAGTAAATTCGATGTGCCATATCTTATTCTTTTAATTCATAGGAGCCGAATGATACCATTTGTAAACAAAGTCAAGCTTGTCCAAATTGTTCTCCATTGTTACGTAGTTAACGCTTAAGTTATCCCCAACCTTCCTCGTAGTCAATAGGGTTCATTACTCACCCAAACCCTCAGAACGCCTTCATCGAACTCCTTTGGTCTTCCGGTGCGAGGTTCATCTTGAAGCTTCCATAGACTATTATGATACTTGATGCTCTTAATATAAATACAAAATTATTGTATATTATCGGAAAAAAAAGGATATAAAAAAGGATATATACACATTATATATATATATATATACTACATATTCCATCAGGATGTGCTCTAAACTTTTATCTAATACCTGCGAGTGTTCTATTTGATTGAAACACTCAAATTTTCTCTTCACTGACAAATGTTTTGAAAAAACAAAATACTTAGTTGTTCATAAAACAAATAATGTTTTCCTTCTTTATAAAATATTATCAGTTTCAGTGTAGTTTTGGGTCATTTCATTTCATTAAAGTTATTATTTTGTAGGTGAAGAGGTATTCGACATATTTTCATTTAATCGTCAAAGGAATTGTACTGACTTTAAGAAATGGCTGAAGATTTTTAATTGTAAACCTTAAAAATATTAAAGCTGACTAAATTTCGTTGTTGAAACTGCTCATATGCTATAATAATCATATGCTATTACAAGGCTAAAGTAGCTGCTGTATAACGTATCGGATTTCTAAATTTGTGTACAGAGTTCAAAACATGACGTGAGAAATCGAACCGAAATCTTAGGTGTCTACATGGAAATAGATGTGATACATTTGTTGGCCGTTATGATCCTTGCTTGGGGTAGTAGAAAAATATAGAAGCATTCCAGAAATTCTCCTTTTTCCTATTTTATTAGTGAATGTGCTTTTATGTTAGTGTCTGTTATTAAAAAGCAACGTACAGTTTTACACATTTGGATTTTTAGAAATGTATAATAAATTATTCATGAAATTCGAACAAAATCGACCCTTGTTAAATTTTCTCCTTTGTACTTCGACATAAAGAAGATTTTAACTTCTAGATCTCTTATGTACTGCAGTTGCCTGCTTCAAATATTTGAAATGAATGCAGATCTAAAAACTACGACTTTTTGCAGGATGAACAACTGCTGATCCAGAGCGATTTTAAAGCTATAACACTCTTTATATATATATATATATGTATATTAACAATATTATATGCATTTATGATAACAAAGAATAAATTCAATTTCATATCTAGAAAAATCACTTAACTACCCATTAAAGATGCATGATAAGTAACAGAAGTACAGATTTTTAAACTGTCTTTTTTTTTTTTTTTTGGGGATTAAGAGTATCCCTTGTAGATTAAAAATTACTGCATATGATGTCTAGCAGCGAATAAAATTCATTGACGTTTTCTATTCCAGTTAAAGAATTATTATTAAAACTCGGGTATTATCCAACTAGTACATTTTAATAGTTATGTATCTCTGAGCGATAACATGATTCGAAGCCTAATGGCTCGATGTAAAAGAACTGGATCAATCAGCTATCTTCCAGGATGAGATCTCAAACGCATTGTGCGTTACTTTTGTTTCAAGTTATACAGATATTTTGAGGCCACCCTTTAATTGGATGCTGACAGGCCAATGCGTACAGACAACCATCCTATGTAGTTTGTATAAGTTTGGTAACGTATCAATAATAGTGATTCAGACATAAAATGTGTAACATCTGCCTTTGGCTGGTAAATTGTAACATCTACACTGTCTTCTTGGCGAGGTTTTCCATGAACATTGATATGAATGTAGAGGAAGTCAGTTGGATAATTTGGTTTGTCGCTCTACGGCCATCTTGTGTACACGAGGGCTAAATGGTTTACCTACAGTTTAACGTGGATTCCGAACCACTCACAAACATCCATGCCATCGCCAGGATTTGAATCTGAAGCCATGTGGTACCAAAGGACAGAACGTTAGCTAATTGGCTAAAAGGCCACATCAGTTGGATAAAGAGTTTGGTACAATAATAGCGATGCTTGACTTTGAGTTTTGATATAATTAAATACTGTTTTTATTGTTTTAAACAATCTTCCTGATTATTTATAAAAAAATAGTACTTTTTAAAATGGTTAAGTCTTGCATTCATGTTTTGGTTGTCCAAGTACAGCAGATTTTGGCTAGTGCTTCACCGTAGCTGTTCTCGAAATGCCGGACATTAACATATTGAAACAGCAGCATGGCGCACCTCATACAGAAAATTAAATCATATTACGAAAATGAAAAAAAAAAAAAAAATTTGTATGAGGTTTTTTGTTGATCGTAATCTTTAATAAATATGAGCAACAAAAGTACTAATAATAAATATAATTTTCTTACTTTTTTTTGCTTTTACATTTGCGACTCTTGTGTTGCATTTATGTGTACCAGAAAAATACTGTAGAAGATAAAGAGAAGACATTATTACTGGAAGAACTTTTTTAGCGGGTGTTTTCTGTAGATGTTTGTGCTTTTAGTCTCGGAAGACTTTATAATCTTGGGAGTTTCTTTGGTCTATATTGAAGAATAAAAAAAAAGGCTTTTAGAAAATCTAATTATTTAATGATTCTTGATTTCTATTTCTTTTGTTGAAAATCAATTAAGAATAAAAATGTTATTTGTTCCTATTAGAAAAATGAAATTATACAATTTTTTTCCATTAACTAGGTTTCAATAACTGTTCGCAATAAGTTTCCAAAGAACTAAATTAAATTATTCTATTCCCTTTATAAGTGGATACATTGAAACTTTATTTTTAGGTAACAATATTCCATCCTTTAACTTTCATCTTTTTCTTAAAACATCGTACTTATTTCTAAGTAAACGTAAGTATCTCAGAACAATTGAGTTACTATTTATTTTTACTGAAGATAAATGGAATCTTCGTTGAAATAATTGGATTTGATCCTAACTTTTCAATTGATCATTAAAACGAACAAATAAAACTAATTTACTGATAAAGTTAAAAAGAAAATACGAAGAAAGAAAGAATAAAAGAAAATCGCTATGTTAAATGAATGCAAAAAATTTAAGGGAATTGGCTATTTAGAATAATCTGGCATAAATCTGGCACTTTTAAGCTTTTATACTATTGACTGATTTAAAGTATCAATATTATATAATAATTTTGGCAATTATATTATTTTTTACAAAGTTATTGAAAATTTTATTTTGATACATCTTAACAATAATCAATAATACACAAAAATAACTATGCACAATAAATTAACATTTATAATTAGCTATTGCATTAAGAATAAAATAAATTAGTGAATAATAAGTGAGTAATAAATAAGTGAATAATTAATTATATTTAATAAATTGGTAATTTTTGTAATTATTGTCTTGATTTACCTCGAAAAATTCATCTCATTTGTATTAAACAGCCAAATATACATTACTCTAAGCGAACGACAAAAATACCACCAGATTGATAATAATGTTAATGATGTATGGCAACATGTTTGGCGGAGTTTGTGGAATCGAATTGAAGAAGTTTAACACAAAGCAACTATAAACTGGTGTGTGCAAAAGATATGCAATTATTACCTTTTTTCTTGCCATAACCCAACAAAAAATTACTTGGGAGAATGTGAAATTCAGAGTGCAATGATAGTATTTGGTACTTAAAACCTTTAGAAAGTATAACTGTAATCTATCTTTTTTCGCCAGCTGGTCGATATATTGGTTATTCACCGAATTTATTTTTGGCCGACCAACACTGCCTTTCTTACAGCTGTGCCTGTGTTTGGAAGACTGTCCAAGTTCGTGAAACGATAATTTTGCCAATTCGAATCTGTTCTTGTATTAGCCCCTTTTAAACGTACTGATAATTTCGTCATGTACAAAGTCTTCCATATGAAACAATATTACACTTGTGAATTCACTTGAACCTTCATATAAAGTCTTTAATAAGGCTGTTTTATAGTCTTTTTTTGAGCTGGCTTCACAAAGAAAGGGGCCTTCCTGCTAATTGAAATAATAAACCCTGCTGAATATGTATACTTTTAAAAGTCTATACAGATTTTAGAGATAATACACTCTTATTGAAGCGATCATATATTGAAGTTCGATGCTTTGTTTTTGGTAAGTTCAAATTTTGAGTAGTTTCAAGATAGAAAATATGTGGATTGTTTTTCTTTTACTGTAGTATTGACATATATTTAAAAGTTCTTTTATAATGTGTTTTCCTTTTTATTTCTTAATGTGCAATTTTGTTATAATATTTTTATGTTTAATGGACAAATATTATTAAATGTTATGCATTTAATTTTGGCGGTTTTGAATGTACACAGTCTTTGGTACGCAAAGAAAATTTCTTCCCCTGTCAAATGCTGATTGATGGAAAAAAATCAAAAGTAGTTAGCTAGCTTTCGGTGCTGCCCTAAGAGCAAACTGTCTTTTGTATTTGTTTTTCACCGGCTGCGTGAAAAGATAATGGTTTTTCCTTTGAAGAGGTGACTGTTAATTGGCAGCGTCCAGTTTTTCGTTTTGCTGTCTTTAGATAAAATTTATTTAACAGTGGTTGCAGTTGGACTGAGATTATGTTACATATAAGAGTGGGTGTTTCTCAGCAAAAAAAAAAGTGTTAAGTTTTTACAATGTCCTAGAGGTGGACAGTAGACCATATATGATGGTGGATATTTTCCAGAAAAGTAATGGGAGTGAAAAGAGAAATATTTGTGACCAACATTTTTTAACATGTGAAGATAATATTATTTGAAGGTGAGTGTTTTATTTGTTGCAATGTTTATGTGTGGTTTTATTTTTATGTTTTATGTACGTTGAATGTACTTAACTGCTTGAAATAGTCAAAATTAACGGTATTATTATTTAATAAATTATTTCACATATTTATTTCATGTGTATGTAATCTGTCTGTCATAAGTCTGGAATCATAAGTCTATCTTTCTCTGGAGTGTTCAATCTATCCTGAAAGGCGTGTGGCGATTTGATGATTTTTACGTTAATTTTTGTTTTTACTGGTTATGGCGGTATACAATGTTGTGATTTCCTTTAGCAATGATATTTTGATTAGTAAGGGTAATAGCGATTTAAATAATTTTGTGGTGTTAGTTGAGAAATGTTTACGTTAATGATTAATAAACACCACAATATTCTAATTTGGTAAAGTTTAAATTGAATAGTACTTTGCCAAATTTTATTTAATTCTGAGGAATAATAGTTTCAGATTCTTAATTTTCTTTTGCTTTTTTTTAAAGCAGTGATTTTACTTAAAATTTAAATTGTTTTTTTATACGTTAGAAATCTCTTAATTGATGTATAAAAAAAAAAAAATATACATTAATCATATTAAAATCATATGCAAATTATATGCAAAACCCCAACGGATAATTGGTTAAGGAAACACTCAGGAGGACTTTTGTTGGTCATTTGCATGTCGCAGGATAGGAAACCAAGAAACTCATGCAATGAAGTTTTACTGTCTGTAAAAAGCCATTTATTTAAGCCGTCACATTTACGTATTATCTGTAAACCATTAATTTTTGTATTTAATTTTTTGAATAAATGGTAATCCTTAATGCGGAATTAGTTGAAATGTTCTCACATTTTTGTTTTTACCAATGACTTTATTGAAATTCAATCCACAAAAATTTACCATAGAAACAAAAAGAACATATAAACAAATTAAAATTGCAAAGGGTAAAGACCAGGCATTCTTAACATAAACGTATCAAAAAGCCTTAAAAACAATTAAATGTTCTAAGGATAAAATTTTAAGAGCTGGAAGCTCTCAAATAAAAATCCATGTGATCTGCACATGCTTTCTCTGCTCCTTCAATAAAGAATACACAAATTACCATTGGTTTGTAAGTTAGAATCCAGTCCCTAGCAAAACAAGTAGATGGGCCTTGTTCATTATAAAGCAAATATATCAGAGTTCACATTCTCTATTTTGTTCAGATGTTCGGCTAGGCACTCAGTTTTTAATCTAAAATTGGCAACAGCCTCTTTGCGAGTTTTTCTACTAAATTTTTTTCAGTCATCCCCATTGTTCCCAGACTTTTCTTTGGTGTAAGAAAACCATTCACTAATATATGATGACTTAATTAGTTGAAGAAAATGTTAAATAAAAAATAATTTTTAATTAGAAATAACTTTCTTTAACATTTCTAATGTTAAAAAAATAATTTTTATTAAAGTATTTTTAAAATGTGTAAATTGAATCCTACTTTATCAAAAATTTGTTATACGTTCTTAAAATATTTAACTAATGCTAAAAAAAAAAAGAATACTTTTCTAGGAAGTTAATTGTAGGAAAAAAATGTTTAAAGGTGCAATAAAAACTTTTTCTAATTAGAAAAAAAAATTTTTTTTTTGAGGTAATGAACCACAGGAAAAAAAGTAAATGATCAATGACATTTTTTCATAAGTAATTAACTCAAATACTTTTTTTACGAAATGCTCTTATTCCAAGATTTTTTTGTTTTACCAACATCAGAAATGTTAATGTTTACAATGAAAACATACCATTAATTTAGTTAGAAAAAGAGGAAATCGTAATGAATCATCATTAAAGCTCATTGAAATATCCATAAAAATGGATTTTGTTCTTTTTTCTTAAAGATTTAGCGAAAGATGAATTAAAATGATCTCACCAGACATATCTAAACCAATTCTAATGCTGAATAGAATGTGTAATAGAAGCAGAAAAATGAAATATGACGAAAAACTTTTAAAGTACCCTATTAAAATAAAAATGTCAGTTATTCTTTTCTTACTTTTTAATGTTATTAAAAGTCATTTTTATTTTTATTTAATAACAGTAATTTTGAATCTTATAACTGTTGTCTTTATTTACAAAATCAAATTATAACTATAGGTTCTTAAAATTTTAAATGTATGAAATAAATGTTTTAAATGTGGAACTCATAATTTCACATTAAAAATATTGTTATATTCAGATTGAAATCTTTGAGAGTATCTCAATATGCTAAGGATGCCATAAAATTATTATAAGGCAGATAATTATTTAATACTCGCCTTCAAAAGTAATAAATATTTTTTTTACTTTTTGATAAATTGTATCCAGTAATGGTGTGCTTTTGCAATTAGTGCTCTCAGAATATGTTTCTTTTACTTTTTATCAAATGAAGACCCTTTGATAGAGTGTTTGAACATTTTAGCAGAATCCGCGCAGGTTTTCTTCAACACGATATGAAAATGCGGAGTAATTACCCATAAAAGTCTTCCCGGGAGGCATTATTATCGCTTCAGACTCTGAGGCGACGCAATATATTACGCGAAAGACGAGATACTTGACATAAAAATATTAATTAATATTAAATATTTGTTTTTTATTTTTGATACATAAAAAGCTATTCGTATAGTTGATTAATATGTTCGATATTAACAGTTAATGCAAATTAGCGAAAAAAAGTAACTGAAACACATTAAGATAATTGTTTTTAAGACAAACGTCTGCAAATTATGTTCCAGTTTAAAATAATAATTTTAATCTAAATACTTTAATAAATGTCGCAATTTTAAGAACATAATTTTAAGAAAGTATTAAGAACTGCAAATTACAGTATATAATGTTATAAAATTAAATAATTGTGTAATGGTTATTAGATGATAATTTATAATGTATAATTTAGACAATTGAAATTCATATTTATGTCTAGACGAAAGAAATAACAGTAAAATTTTATAATAAGATTCAGAAAATTAAAAATGATAGCCAATTTCAAGGATTATTATTATTTGATGATTAGAAAATAAATCATGGATGTGAGTTTATGTATATAAATGTTAGGAATACTTATGAAGACTATAAAAAAAACTGAACTTAGGCAAGAGTTCAGTAAGAAAAAAATAAAATAATCTACTCAATATTGATATAGATCTGACATTTTTTGTATTGCATTGGCATTTGTTAAGATAAGAACAGATTTGGGTTTGTGTATCTATTGATATCACGAAGAAAGATGTAGATAAACTTTTATTTTAAAGTAGCATTCTTCTTGCAATCATATTATTTCGAGAAAATTCAAGAAGATCTTATTTCAGTTTTCTTAAACATATTTCTTACATAACTTTTTTTTCATTTCAAACAACATTTTACCAATCTTGTTAGAGTTTTGAGTTTCGAGTTTCAATCTAAAGATTTTCTCTTTCAATTTTCGGCAATTTCACTTTGAAGCTTTTTATTTTCTTAAACTCTTATTTGAAGCAATTTTCTTCCTCCCCCCTTAAAAATCAAACATTTTCTGTATACTAGGACAGCACAGACACAGAGCTTACGAAACATTTAGATATTTTTTTTCTTTAGTTTTTGAAGTTCATCCTTTGTTTTGCTAACGTGTTATATCCTAGTTACATTAAATAATTTTTTTCTTCCTTATCAGAATCGACCGAAATTTTCCAAAAATATAGTTTTCTAGGATCAAATTGTTTAATGTTTCTAATGACTTTCTGGGGGTATCATAAATCTGGACCTTTGTTAAATACTGGGTGGTTATTATTAGACTGCCACTAACCATTTGTAGCTGGATCTATAATTGAATGGCACGTAATTTGGGAGGAGTATTAATCTAATTACAGATAATGACAAATCTGAGGATATTGTCAAAAAGTCCCAAATGTTACGGATGGGAAAAAATAAAATGAATTACAATGCTTTAACAATTTAAAAGGACTTATAATGGACTTATTATTAATTATAATTATACCAACTTTTATTGAATGTTTTGTTCAATGTTCTGACAATATATGAATTTGTTTCAAGATTTCGTTTAATATACATCCTTTCTCAACGATTTGTTCAATGAATTCTTTTTGCCTTTTATTGAAGATTTTGTTCAATGTACTCATTGATCATATCAGATATCAGATTTACGTTCATCCAAAGAATTTTCTGAAATCGATTGGTGCATATCCAAAGAATTATTCATAACAGAAAATGTTAAATACATTAGCCATTTTTTAAAATTTTGAATCGTTTTTAAAAATCTTGAACTCGAAAATCAACTGAGATACGAGTTAAGGGTTTTACCACAATTGATATTTGTTGTTGCTGAATGTTTGAGAATATTTGTTGTTGCTGATACAGGGAATGCTGACAGAGGAAAAGTATTACTGACAAAATGTTGATTATGAAACAAAAAACAAGGTGATTTACAATGTTTAAAGATTTGTAATGAATATGTTCATTACTAATAGTGGCAAATTGACAAGACTGCATTTTGATATGAAAAATATTGTTTAATGAACTTTTTTACTGTTTATATAAAACAACGAATTGCTTCCTGTACAGATTATTTTTTGCTGCCAATCACTTCACATCCGAAAGATCATACACTACAGCGCCTGCTAAATTGTTTTTTAAATAACCGAATTGGGAACACAGCCAACATAGATTTAATATATTTCCTTAGCCAAAATTCAGGCATAGAAAATATTTCATTCTACTTTTGGCACATGAAGATATTTTAACTCTATTTTGACAGTCTTCCGTAAAATGCAATTTCAGATTCACAATCAAGATGAGTACTTCGAGCACGAAAGAAAACTTTTCAATTTAGTTAGTAATTCATTATTGGATTACCATTATTCATTGGTGATTTATTAGATTACCATACAACTTTTTTTCAACATTGCAAAGCACTGCATTTTCCTTTCCTTATGTATTACTCTTTCGATTGTCTTGTCTTCATTAGACAGCCACAGAATTTCGTGGCATTCTGTGCATTATCAGATCGAACTACAAATAGGACTGATTGGTGTCAATTTAATTTTGACCTTGTGGTACATCTATTTTCACTCTAGAACTAACTCCATTTAATTTTAACTTTCTCTATTTATTTACACATAATAAGCTTTCAAATTAAAATACATTGTTTTTTCATACATTTCTTTCGTACATTGGTGTCTCGGGTTCCACAGTAAGAGAATGAGGAAATTGCAAATGATGACAATTAACTAACATCCCTACAATTGTGCACTGAATGAGAAAACAGGAACGTTCTACCAAGCAGTCTTAACTGTCGACGCAAATCGCTTACATTGTTACGACCACTGCAATTACAACCCCGCACCACAACGACAGATTCATGATGAGGGAAGAATGGCTTATGTAGAAGTGGATTCAGGGTTTCAGGATGAAATGGTTCATTTGGGGAGTATATGAAGGGGGAAGTCAGGATGGAGTACATAATTTCAGGATGGTAGACTTTCTAAAGTGAAACCTGGCTAACACTGTATCTCTTGCACTTAAGCCTTTCTTGTAGTAAATGATCTCAACTCAAAATGCCCAATATTTGAAAACAACAGTAGTTTTAAAAGTTTTCTAAAATTTTCAACAGAAAAACAAACATAGAATTAAAAATACTGACTATAAAGTAAGCAGACCCTTATATATGTACTTACGGATTAACTGTTTCATTTGCAGCATATTTTATTTGATTTTAATGTAGATATTCTTGAATAAAATAAAATAGTGTCTTTCCATTAATAGATTTATATGGCATTAACGAAGGACGAAATTTACGATGGAATTTTATTAATCAAAAAATTTAAATTCAAATAAATACTGCGTTATTTATTGGGAAAATTTTTTTTTATAAATATATAAAAAAAAAAAAACTTCGTTCGAATTCAACCAAATAAAGAAGACTATTTTTATATGCAGAACACGTTTTCTCTTCGCCGTGAATTGGCAGACCCATGGCAACAGTAAAAAAAAATACTTGTAAAGTCACACAAAATGTTTATTTTAAACTTTTACCAACTTCAAAAATTTGTTCTTTGAATTGTTTTTTTTTTTTCAGATAGTTCTTTCATAATTTTAGTTTTGTCTTGCAATCCGTGTTAGTATCATTAAAATATGCAATTTGTCATTTATTAGTGAACTTTTTATAATTTTTTTAATAAGTATTATTAATAATTTTAATTTAATATTTATTTAAAAAGGATGTGAATAAATTTAGATGAGAAAAATGCCTCATTTTCTTTATGAAGCACGTGTAAAAATAAACATTTATGCTGTTTACATTGCAGTTTTAAAAATTTTAACTTTGCTAAATTTTAATTTTTACTTGAAAATATTTGGGTTACGTTTACTTTTCCTTTTTCTTTACTTTATTACATGGGTTTACAGCGGTTTGCAGGTTAATATTTTTAAATTGTAGGGCATTCTGTTGTCAATTCTGTCGTGAATTAACTATAGTTCAAATCCCATTCTGAAACTCTAATTAAAAAACCGTGGTTATGATTCTACATAATTCATATCTTCTGAAATCCAAACTATTGATTTGGTTTGTGACGAGATTTTTTTGCCTTAACGACATTATATTACTTGTTCCTGGAATTACTATAGAGATTTAATAATTTTCAGAGAAAAAAATAGTTACAAATATTTGGACATGAACAGAACCATTTTATGCCTCTTGTACAACTTCTTTCATAGCTGGTTTACAGAATTTAATGCATCTAAAAAGTATTCAACTTTAATTTTATCAAATATCTTGTAATAATTGATAAAGTGGCTTTTATAATAAATATTTACAAAAGGATTCACACTATTTTTTTTTTTCACTGCTCATTATTAATATTGTACTTTCAAATATCAAATATTTGTCCTGATGTAGTACAAATAAGTAATATGGACTTAATTTTAGATTTTATGGTTTTAGAATTATTAAAAAGATATAAGGAAAACATTACAACACTAATATGAAAAATTTCCAATGCATGCGTTTCTATAATTGAATCTTTATTGATCTCTAAGAAAGGCCAAATTTAAATATTTTGTTATAGATGGATATAATGAAAAGACTAAGTAGATTTTATTTTAAAAAGGTAAAAAATATACATCAAATATATATCATTTATATAAATATATATTTATATAAATGAATATAAAATATTTATTTATTGTAGAAAGTAATTTTGTGAGCAATTATAAATGAATGGCGAATTTGCATTATATTATAGAAATAACAATAAATTTTGAGTCTGCCAATTAAACAACTGGACTAATTAATAAAAAGGCTTCTTTTGGTTTATATTACAATTTTTGGGATGTATTTAAATCTGATAAATTTGGGAAAATATTTTGAAATTAAATATCTTTTCTTATAAATTTCGAAACAGGAAATTAATTATCTTTTTTATATAAATTTCGAAATAGGATTTGAAAACAAAATTTGAAACAAAAATACATGCAAAATTTTTTCTTGTTGGCTTTAGAAAATTCAAATGTCAGAGAAATTGAAAAACAAATTTTTTCAAACACTGAAGTTACTTTTATTTGAATGAATGACATAACTGTTTGGCCTGCACCAGACTTTTGTTAGTCTCTTTGAGAATGGAATTCATTCAAGAAATTTAGAATAATCTCTTTTTCATTTGGTAGAAAACATTTTGTAAAATGAATTCTTGAAATTTAAAATTGTTGCTGTTTCAAATAACGACAATATTATGAGCCTTTTATAGAATTCAATATTTAATTTTTAAAGATGACTAACGTTATTTGACTAATTTAAAAAACAATCTAGAGTCAAAAAGAAATTTAGAATAATCTCTTTTTCTTTGGTAGAACATTTTGTAAGATGCTAATTTTAAAATTTAAAGGTGTTGTTTTGCAAACAATATTATGAATCTTTTATCGAATTCATTTAATTTTCAAAGTGGACTAATGTTATTTGACTTATTTTTAAAAACAAATCTCTGGGGCATCTGATATTTGATTGTTCTGATTTTAATGTTCGATTTCTTAAAAAAAAAACGATTGGAATAGGATCATATTTTCCTATATTTAATTAAGTAAATAACTTCTGTAGGGGGGGGGCACTTATTCAATTGAGATTGAATTGCAAACAATATTTTTTTATATTTAAATAATTAGTTTTGAGTAAAGATTGGTATTCTGGAAAATATTGAGGGCAATTCTATAGAAATCTGTTGTGTAAATAACAAGAATTGATTTTAATTTGAAAATTTATTATTTGTTAAATTTTTTGGAAAATAATTCCTATTCATTTTTTAATGTTTCCTAAAAATAAATTTCTTATTTATTTTATTTCATGCTTTATGGAGATTATTAATTTGAATTAGTACAAAATTCCTTTGAAATTTGTGTATTCTTTTTTTCATTAATTAATAATAATATTTTTGAAATTTTGTTTATTTTCATGAAAAAATATATCTCTTTCAGTTTAATTTTTATTGGTTACTTTTACTATTGATTAGTTCTTTGGTTTAGAATTATTGGTTTAGAATATTTTTTTGGATGAAGTCTTTTTAATAATATTTTTGTAATTAGAACAGTAATTGAATATCTCGACTTGTTATTGTTCATTGTGGTTTAACATATTTATTTTTTTATATTTCATTGAATGAAATGATTTTGTTTATTTAGCTAGATTGTTATTGAAATTAATAATAGATTAACTAGAATATTTTGTTCACATAAATCAGAATTCAAAAAGAATCAGAATCAGAATTCAAAAAAGAATCAGAATCAGAATTCAATCAGAATTTAAAGAATTCAATAAAACGATTACAAAAAATTCTGCATGTTGTGAATTAAGAAAATATTTTTCATGATTTTTTTTTTTTGAATTATTTCTACGTTTTTTTGTCAGTTTGTTTTTCAAGCATTATTAATTAAATACTTTTCTTCCTTTTAAATATTTTGAATTATTTATTTTTGTTGTATTAAAAACATTTTTGATAATTGAGATTAATATTACTGTTATATTTAATTTTCCATTTTTTATACAACGTTTAATAGACATTCATTTTTTCATCAATAAGCAACAAAAAATATTTGATTAAAATTTAAATAAATTCCTGAGAAATATCATTTTTGTTTTTTATATTAATTTTTTTTACTTAATGAAAATGATTTAGTTTCATTTAATTAGTAATTATTCAATATAATATAATTAATTAATAATTATATAATATGATTAATTTAGTTTCTTAATTGTGAGTGAAAGAAACTTACAAATGAAAAAATTAAAGAACCATGCATTGAGATATGAAATCTAATGAATAAAAGAATATATTGCAGATTATTTACATACGTTTTAAGTCCAAAAGTTCGCGACGTGTTGAAGTTTTAAAATAAAAAAAGTTTGATTTTAAATTCAAAAATGATAACTGGAAACTTGCATGTCAAAGCAGGGAATGAGCATGATGTGATGAATCCATTCAATCCTTTCTTAGAGCTTGAAATGAAATACATGAATATGCATATATATTTTAGATGCTATTCTGTGATATATACTATAAGTTTCAATATTTATATTTTGAACCATTTCATTAACTTCAAAATAAATCATGGTTTTGAGATCAGCATCTAAACTTCTACAAATGCATAAAATTTTATAAAAATTGGTGATCAAGGTAGTAATTTTTAATAATTCCTGTTTTTTTTACTTGTAATGATTCTGTATTTACTGTTGTCGAGTACTAGCTTTAGTATAGTAATTTTAAATGTGTGAGAATTATTTACTGTATTAAAATCGAAAACAAATTAATAAGTTTTCATTACAACACGCACATGTGAAAAACTATTGGCAAAATGAACTATTGCCATTCAAAAATAACAACTGAAAAATTTATTTGAAAACTTATTGAATATTTATTCGATGACTGTACGAATATATATATTTGTTAAACGAGAATCACTATTTCTTTAAAATAAATACATTACTTTTGAATATTGTATATTTGATATATTTACTATAAGGTAACTTATAAGCTAATTGAAATTATCTGTTTAGTTCGTGAAAAACCTTCAGCTTTGATTTCAACTAAACATAAACACAGTTTTTTCTTAGTCATTTACGCTTTATTAAACTAGAACAGATCATTATTATTGCAGCATTAAAAAAAAAAAAAAGAAATAATCGATTTTTGTTCCCAAATTAAACAAAAAAAAAAAAAAAATTCTTATTTATGTTCTCTTTTATAAACATCGATTAACTTACTCATTTTAATGAGAATTGGGGTAACAAAAATGAGAGAACGAAATCTAATTACTGAATGAAGATGCTATTTATCTAAGAGTCATTTATTCTATCACTGTAACGGGAAGCAATGCTAGGAAGAAGCATCATTTGTAATTGAGAATAAAAACGTTATTGATAAACTTGCTTTAAATATAAAAAAAGGGAAGACTTAACGCTTCAGTTATTTTTTTAAATTAAACAATTCGAGAGAGAATCGATTTAAAATTTCGAAAATAACTTAATAAAAAAAAAAAGCGATTAAATCTTCCTGCATACATTCTCCGACACATGGCCCAGTAATATTGTAAGCTAATGCAATAGGATTCGATTTCCATTAATGACCTGCAATGTAATGACTTTCAAAAACTGTAATATTCAACAATGATTTAGTGAGATTCTCTCGCATCTATTAGGAATACTGAGAGAACTTCTGCAAGTACCAACATGCAGCTCGTAAATAGATAATTCCTCTGAAACACCTTCCAAAATTTGATATTTTCTTTTTATCCATCAGACTGTTTTTGTTTGATGGATAAAAAAGATGGATCTTGATCTATGTGGATAAATGATTCCTATAGCGATGCAACATGCAGCTCGTAAATAGGAAATTCCCTTGAAACCCCTTCCATAATTTGATGTCTTTTTATCCATCTGACAGTTTTTATCTGATGGAAAAAAATGTGGATCTTGATCTAGAGATCTATGTGGATAAGTGATGCAATATGCAGCTCGTAAATAGTCAATCCCTTGAAACTCCTTCCAGAACTTGTCGTTATTTTTTTTATCCATCACACTGTTTTTATCTGATGGATAAAAATGCGGATCTTGATCTAGAGATCTATTTCGATAAGTGTTTCCTATGTAGATAAGTGATTCCTATTAATTATCGCTGAAAAGTTTATCAATTAATAAGCGATTACTATTTTAAAGAGCAAATTAAAGCACTATACTTGATTCATAACTGGTACTTTGGTACATAATCAATATAAATTTAAAATCTGTAGTAGAGTTAGTGAGCTAAGCTCAGGTATCATGCCATGGATAAATGTAAACATTATCTTTATTTTCCCTGTCCTCTGAATAAAGTCAGCATCTTTGATGTGGATATATGCAAATAACTATTATGGAATTAGTTGAATTTGTGTACATATAGATATAAAAGTTACATATAGCAATACAATTATGTATAGTACAATATACAAAAATAAACTAACCTGGTATTTGATTCCAGGACACAATTCTAGAGAGAATCGATTTAAAATTTGTGAAAATAACTTAATAAAAAAGCGATTAAATCTTCTTGCAGACATTGACACATGGCCCAGTAATATTGTAAGCTAATGCAAGTGATTTCGATTTCCATTAATGATCTCATTGTTATGGTCTTCAAAAAACTAAGATTCAACAACGTTTTAGTGAGATTCTTTCGATTTTATTAGGAATATTCGAGAGAACTTTTACAAGTACCCAACATGCAGCTCGTAAATAGATAATTCCTCTGAAACGTTCCAGAATTTGACGTTATTTTTTTTTTTTATCTATCAGACTGTTTTTGTCAGGGAAAAAAATGGGGATCTTGATCTGGAGATCTATGTAGACAAGTGATTCAAAGAGTGATGCAAAAATGTAGCTCGTAAATAGGCAATTCATTTTGAACCCTTCCATCATTTTTTTATCCATCAGACTGTTTTTATCTGATGAACAAAAATGTGGATCTTGATGTAGAGATCTATGTGGATAAGTGATTCCTATTAATTATCGCTAAAAAGGTTATCCATTAATAAGCGATTAATATTTTAAAGAGCAAATTAAAGCACTTTACTTGATTCATAACCTTGGTACTTTGGTACATAATTCTTATAAGTTTACAAACGTCTTGGAGAGTTAGTGAGCTAAATTCAGGAATCATGTTCATGTACAAATGTAAACATTATCTTTACTTTTACTGTCCTCTGAATAAATTCAGCATTTTTGATGTGTATATATGTAAACAACTATTATGGAACTAGTTGGGATTGTGTACATATAGATATAAAAGTTACATATAGCAATACAATTATATATATATATAGTACAATATATAAAAATAAACTAACCTGGAATTTGATTCCAGGACACAATTCTAGAGAGAATCGATTTAAAATTTGCGAAAATAACTTAATAAAAGCGATTAAATCTTCTTGCAGACATTCGACACATGGCCCAGTAATATTGTAAACTAATGCCAGAGGATTCGATTTCCATTAATGACCTGCATTGTAATGACCTTCAAAATTATAAGATTAAACAATGTTTTTAGTCAAGATTCTCTCTCGCATTTATTAGATTACTGGACAACATTTTTTTGCAACTCATAGCAAATAGACAATTCCTCTGAAATCTGTTCTAGAATTTGACGTTATTTTTTTAACCTGTCAGACAGTTTTTTATAATGTTATGTGGATTTTGATGGTAGAGAAATGATGCCTTTAATTACCTCTTAAATATTATCTATTCATAAGTGATTAATATTTAAAACGGCAATTTAAAGCACTTGATTCATAATCGTGGCACTTTGGTACATAATCATTATAAGTTTACAAACCTGTAGGAGAGTTAATGAGCAAAACTCAGGAATCATGTCCATGGATAAATGTAAACATTATCTTTTTTCATTGTCCACTGAATAAATTCATAATTTTGATATGGATATATGTAAATAACTATTATGGAACTAATTGTTTTTTGTGTACCTATAGAAGTACCCTAGAAAAGTTGTATTTTATATAATTGTATTACTTTATAAAATATAAAAAAATAAAACTAACGTGGAATTTGATGCTTATTTCTCTATCAATGTTTAGCTGGTCTGTAAAATTTAAAATTTAAATAAGAAGAAAAATGTTTACATTATGCATTATTTAATCTAAATATTCGCTGTCATTTTTACTGTCACTGTTGGCTTCAAATTTTATATTTTATTTATTTAAAAAAATAGAATCCTGCATTACACGATGAAATGTATATGTAGGGACCGAGATTTAAAATATATCTCAACATAGGATTTAGAATTGTAAATGCTATACTATGTTGGCATATTTTTCTGGCGTCTTGTCAAACGCTATGAAATAAGTGAAAATAATTTACCACACATGTGTTTGTTAAATTATTCTCGAAAACTTATTTCAGGAATTATTTTTCGGAAAAGAAAATAAATCTGTTTTGTATAAACTGGTGGCATAACAGAATGCGAGATGAAAAACGCATTTTATTATGTTTTTATGATACAATAACAAATCAAGACAATGTAGGCTGTAACAATGTAAATAATTATTTACATTTTAAAATAAATATATAATTGAGTTTTTTGTGATTTATGATGGGCATTTGATTTGCAATGGGCAATCATTAAGCATTTAGAAAAAGCCATAATTTTCGTTGTTAAGTTATCCATTTCAAAAAGTTTTTTCATGAATTATAATTTTACAAATTTGGATAAATACTAATAATCACGAACAAGTGTTACGATTTCATTAAAGTAAAAATCAAAGCTAGTTTATTTAAATATTAAATTGTTATAGAACGGCAAAACAGATGTAAAAAAAAGTGAAAATTGATGAAAAATTTAATCTTATACTCGAGAAATATTTTAAGAATATGTAAACTATACAATATCCTAGAGGTCTGATGACCAATTGACTAGCTCTCTGGCCTTTGTAACCACGTTTTTCAGGTTCGAATCCTGGCGATGGCGTGGGTGTTTGTTAGTGGTTCGGAATCCATGTTAAACTGTAAGTCCCGGTCTAATTAGCCTAAAGTGTGCCAAAAATGACGGTAGAGCTACAAAAACAAACGAAATATTCTAACTATACAAAAACATTAAAAAAAGTACATAATTTCATTAAAGTTAAAATCAAAGTTAGTTTATTTAAAATTAAATTGTTATTTTTAAATCAATAATAATTGATAACGAACAGTTCAGGCAAATATAATGTGCATTTGAATTTAAAATGAATTCGTTTCAAATTGAATTTCACAATCAATTTACCGGTTTTTCCGATTTCTTTACCTTTAAAGATTGATGGATTGTTCAATTATTTTTTTAGTAAATCAATGAATAAATTTGATCATGAGAATAAAAATCAAACATTCAAAAAATTTAAAATTTTTCATAACGTTTTCGTAATTTTAATGTAAAATATTTTACTATACGCTAATGACTTTTATATTGGTTTGTTTAAGTAAGTTTTGTTTGTTCTAAATAAAATGAATGAATTTAAGATAAATTCTAAACGTTAATTGAAATTCTTTCAATAATGGCTATGAATATTTTCAAAAGTTGCCTGAAATTATTTCAAAAACAACTTTTTCAAAAGATTGTCAAAGAGAATTTATTTTAAAACTTATGATAAATAAAAAGTTGTCCTTTTAATTTCATATTATTATTTTTTAAATTTTATTCAGATTGTTAGGTTATACTTAACTCCAGTTTAAATTTAACATTTGGTAAATTTATTTAAACTTCTTCCGTTTTCAATAAAATTTGTATAATGTATCTTTCTACAAAATTAATTGTAAATAACATACAGGAATTAATGATTTTTATTTTTATAGTATATTTTAGAATTTTAGATATGTTATATATACAAATCAGTAGGTAATAAAAATTAAATTTTGAAACAATTTATCATGAACATATTTTTTATTTCATTTATATTTTTTAAAATCCTTTTGAAATAATTCTTTTAAGTGCAATAATGCGTGATAAATGTTCAATTTTGCTCACAAAAATTTTCAGTTAGATATAGCAGCGTTTAACAACATTCTTTTAATTGCTTTTTAAAAACTTTTTGGTACTTGATTGAATATTCATTAACACAGATATTTTTTTAACCACTTTGATATAGATATGAACTAATTTTTAGTAAAATGTGATTATATTTTTTATATTTAGTATCTCATTTGTTGTTTTTCTCTAAACCGATCAGGAAATATGAGACATATAGTATATTCTCAAACCCTTATGGATGGCACTACTTCCCTCTTTACATCTTTTGAGTATACCACTAATGAGCAAACTGTTAAAAACCAATGCCTCAGTTTATTGGAATGTACTTGAAAAAAATGTTTAACTAATGCAAACATTCAACTCTGAGCATTTTGTAAAAAAATAACAGTGGTATTTACGTATTAACGATACTTGGCGACAGTTGCGCCAATGAAGAGCACACGCGCCAACCGCAGCTACAGATTTGGCGGTTTTTAAGTGGCGCCAATCTACACTCAAAATTTTTGTTCCAAATAATAAAAATATATAAAACACTTCATTCACTTCCCTCAAACCAGTTGTCTTTCTAAGTCCCAAAATGATAAGCACACTGACTGAAATTGCATTTCCAAAACTTACGTTTACCAAAAACAGGCCGAAAAGTTTCATGTCATGGGAATTCATTTTCGTTGTTTTGATAAAATATTTTTGCTCCAAAAAATAAAATTGCATCTTGTTCTGTTTCTGGCAAATCCCAATACGCATTTTCGTAGCACTACAAAATGGCGTCAAAACTCAGCAATTCTGTAGCTGTTAGATTGGCGACACTTAAAAACCGCCAAATCTGTAGCTGTTAGATTGGTGACGCTTAAAACCGCCAAGGTATCGTTAATACGTAAGTACCATAACAGTAAATAATAATAATTTCTTTTAAGCAATTAGTGATACTTGTACTTAATTATAAGCCAAAAAATGTAGTAATGCCACAACATATTAAATTTTATTAGAATAATCAATGTCGCATTTATGCTTTCTTACGTCATAATGTTCGGAAAATGTGTGTGGGGAGTAGAGTGCGATTGTTACTAAAACTGTTTTATTGGAGAGCAATGTAAATGAAAGCGATAAGAACCATTTGGCAGTAATTATACAGCGCTTTTCGATCAGTAACGATGATGGTTGGCCGTTTTATTTCAAATGTGTATTGGTTGCATACGTTTAAAGTAAAATCAGGCGTTAAATCTATAGTAGATTATACTTCCATATTTATTTCTACCTGAAGGAAACAAAAAAAAAAAAAAAAAAATTAGCGTCTACGAAAACATTTAAATATATATATTTTTTTTCTTTCTAATGCAGCTGGCAAACACTTTAGACAGCTTGGTCCCGGATGCCTTAAGGCAAGCGCTGCACAAATGTACTCACTTCGCATTACCCAGAGGGCGCGTGTAACTTGAAGATAAGCCACGGACGCTGAGTAACAATGCCCGCAGCTCTCTACGATCCTATTAGATCGGGAAAGTTTAAAAGTGGATTCCGAACCACTACAAACATCCATGGCACCGCCGGGACTCGTCCGAGCGCCACAGCGCTAGGCCACGGCCCACATTTAAATATAATGTGCCTATAAATTTAACCATTCATTATATTGTCACATTATGAAAGATTAACTTTCTAAGAGTTCATTCACGCAATTTTAAAGGATGTATATGAAATTTTATGCAAATTTATTTGCATATGGGCTTAGAAAGTGTAGGATGAATTCATGTAATATTGGGATTAAATTAAATAACATAATACTTCTTAACAAATGATTTATCAATTGAAATTACAAAGTCTGTAAGACTATTTAATTCCATTGTTTACTGCTTTAATTTTAAATTCTAATGGATGTAAGCGATTTTGAAAAGGTTATATGAGCGTAGCAGTTTAGCGTGGGTAGGAACAAATGAAATTGAGATAAATATAAATAAGGTTTAAGGTTTCAGCTTTCTGTATAATTTCGTCAGTTTTTAAACGGGGATTATATATGAGCTGAATAATCTCGAATTTTGTACCAATGTATATTTTTCTCACAAAATGCTCGTTTTTTAAAATGCAAATGGGAAAATTTATGGGTAATAACTGTTCTAAAATCTCAAAATAAACAATAATTATATTAAAATGAAATTAATTTTTAAAAATTGAAATAAATTAATATAATACCCAGATATATTTTTTCGTTTCGTTAATATGTCCATTTAAGTAATAATAAAATAAAAATATGATTATGTAGAGGATTTATTTTTTTATTTTATAAAAAAAAAAATTGTCGATTTAATTTTTTGTGTAAAATATAAAAATTGTTTACAACTGATATGCTTTTGATATGCTTAAAAATTTTAAAAAAATGTTTTCAAATTATTAGTCTTAATGAGGAAATATTGTCATAATATTGTGTATATAATATATTGTGAATATGATATTAATATATCATAATCGCAATGTATTATTATCATAGTATTAGGATATATCATACACAATATATCATTATATAATATATGATATTTTATCAAATATTGTATAATATTGAACTATTGACATACACTCAAGACAAAACATTATGACCACCCCTACATTTTGCAATGAACTCGCGTGGATGACGTGGCACGTGATCAGGTGGAAGTGGTATATAACTGGTATTTTGGGGTGGTATTAATCCATGCCAAGGCGGGTTGAAGCTGTGTTGAGCGCCAAAGGTGGGCCAACCTCGTTATTGACAGGTGGTCATAATTTTGGCTCTTGAGTGTATATAGCTATTGACATATTGAACTATTGACATATATAGCTATTGAACTATTGACATATATTGATGATTATATTTATGATGAAATTTCAATTTTTTACCAAATAATCTTTAGGTGACAATTTTTCATTCAAATTTATAATATTTTATAATTAATGAATTTTCATACAGTTCTTCGCTTGTGTTCTGTGTGAAAACATTGAAATCCAGAGTTCAGCATGCAGAGATGGCTGCATTTTGAGCTCTACCACCTTCCAGCCTTTGTTTTAATTTTCTAAGTTAATCCCATCAAAGAATTTTAAGATATTGATTTTTGGTTTCAAATTCGCAATTGAAGTCCTTATGATTTTATCTTAATCCTTATGATTCATCTCGTGTGCGTCGTTGCGATACACTGTAGCTGGTTAGTAATTAATTTGACGCAGTGCTCGATTCTTTGTGAATAGCACGAAAATCTTAAAATATCAACTCAGCAGATAAGCCAAAGGCTTCGGCTTAAGTTTATCATGAAAATAGTTATTGTAAGTGATGGTTCAGTAAGCGTAATTGATTACCAGTCAATTAAATATATGCAGTCATCTGCTGTGAAATTTAACATAACAATTTAATATATAAATGTACCTTAAATTCACAAGAATTTTGTTACCTTATTTGTTTACATTTTAAAATTCGTAAGTGTTTTCGGCTGTCGACCTACTTTTGCCAATAACATATTTTCTGAATTTTGAAAATATGCATTTTTTGCAGTGTTAGATATATCATGTTCTTTTTAGATCTTTAGGTAGAAATCGAGATTTTTTTTTTTGTTATGTTGTAAAAATTTTGACTCCCAGGTCGATAGTATGACTGAGTTTTAATAAATTACTCTGTTCATGCGTATATTCTAACAACATATTCTATTAAAAAGCTTCAAGTTCCCCTAAGGGTACTTTGTTGAAGCATCACAAAATTTATTTACTTTTTAAACCCTCTTAGTATGACTCATTTTTCTTGGATCTCTTGGTGACGAGCTTAACGAGCTTTCGTTTGAAAGTCCAGTACATATTTTGTGGAAATTTTATTCATCTATATTAAGATCATCACTGGCAACATCATACAAAAGTTGTATTTATGTTTTAAAATAGCAATAGATGATGTAATGGAAATTCATCAGTACAACACAAACAAGCTATTGCAAATGACGTACCATAAAAAAAAAAATCAAGTTGCCTTACGAAATCCTTTTTAGAACCTGTATTAATTATAGTTTTAACACAATCAACAATTTTCATCCTTAAAAAGATTAACATTTTTTCTAAACACGGTTGCTTTCATATTAAGAGAACTGCCATTTATAGGAATAACGTGACCAGGATATAAATTCTGAAAGTAGAATAAACACGCTTTTCTGTTATGCAGAATAATATTTTCTTTTTATGGTCTTTGTAACGATGTAATGTCTTTTTTTCCTTCATTTTTCCTTTTCAAGACAGTGATATTATTATTCTTTCCCATTTAATTTTGCTAAGATTGAATACTTTACAAGAGTAGTCTTTGTCAATTATTATCATATCTTTTATTTCTGGCTTATTTATAAGAAATATTGTTAATCTATCAGAAAACCAATTTTGTGCTACATTTGGAAGTTTAGCTCTCCTTTGCAAAGTTCAAGAAGAATGACTTATAATTGTTTTCTGCTTGAAATTGTTTATATTTAATATCTTCAACATTTTCATATTCATCAGAAGAATTTGATGATTTTAAAATGTGTCCCATGACAGAAGGAAAATTTTTATTAGTTTTTTGTTTTCACTGTCTGTTGTTCCTTATGGTAAAATTGGAATTCAATCCATTTACAACAAGTCACTCAATAATACAACAATTAATTCAGAATTACACACTACCAAAATATTAAAAACCCTTAAAAATATCATTATTAGAATTAAAACTAGACAACATCAAAACATTAAAAACATTTAGGAATTACAGAAACAAAAACCCTCAAAATTAACGATACATAAAAGTCTAAAAGGACAAGAAGCGTGTGCTCAGGATTTTGAGATCACTGATCATCCAATACAATAGGCAAACATCTCCTCTATGTTGTAACGTAGGGTCAAGACCCGACAGACGAGTAAGTGCTGCTGATTCATAAAGTGTATTGAAATTAAAATCTATCTTGCTGTTTTTTTAAAAATCTTATTCCATCTGTTTTATAGATAGGGCAAAGGCTATTAGTCAATATGCCTATTCTACTAAGATGTTCGACAAAGCAGCCGTGTCCTATTCTCAGGCTAAAGTTATAGACTGAAAATAGGACACTTCTTTTCTATGGCCGACCTAGAATCAACAAGAATAACAGCCTTTTTAAAAGACTAAATACTAGATTTCAAATTGGACACAACCAAGAAGACCACTTGAATATCTGCATCGAAGTTCGAAAATTATTGGCCCACTGGGGCATACTGTAAAAACAAATTACAATATACACCTGAAGCAGCCTCATTATTCCTTCTAGAGCAATCTATAAAAACTGAATTCATTCTATTTCCCGATAGTTATTGTCCAAATGTGGTAAGGCACTTAATTTCAGAATAATATCTAGTGCGCCTTTTTCTATGTTTTCACTCTTTTTGCAATTGAAAGTTTGATTTCTATCTGCTGCATTTTTTTTGTCTTGCAATCGTTTTTCAAACCTTATGCTTACTTGAATTTCAATGTTTTAAATTACCATTCTCCAAAATATTATTTATTCGTTAAACAACAGGTCCAATGTTGTTTATCCATTCCAACCTTTCAGATACAGATAATTTTATTTGCCTGAACAGATTAAAAAGCCTAGCATTTACATAAGGAAATATCGAACAGATTTTTCTCCTCTGATGTCCTAAACGATACGCATTCTTTCGAATTGGAATGTAGTTTTCATTTGAAAAGCTTTTTGATATTACGATATTTTTAATGTTATTTTCTTGTCGAACTAATTAACAATCACATAAGATAAGCTATATATTGTGCTAAGATCATATATAATTTAAAAAATGGTTCTTTTTAATGAAACATTTTTTTAATGACATTTCTTATCTTTATATAATGTTTGAAAAAAAATACATGAACTGTAATGCAGACTAAATGAATGACTTACTAATAATTGAAAGACAAACCAATTTTAACGGAGACTACTATCACCAACTGAGTAAGTATCACATAAGCCAGCGTCCATAAAGGTAAGAGTGAGTGAAGGACTGTTTTAAAGGAACATAGATAAGTAGGTTTTGACATATCACATTGTGAATAGCACACAGAAAACAAAAAATGAAGTGCATGGAAAAATTCAGCAATCTTAATATATTATAGAGACTTCTGTAGGCAGCCAAAGATTAGGTTGAAGGTAATTCAAATTTCACACAGCTGATAGCACTTACAAGTTGCAACTTTCCCGTTTATAGAATAATAAATTGAGGTAATTTCATTCCCTATTACTGAATATATTTTCATGTTTTAAATATAAAGAAAGAAAAATAAATATATATATAACGTATCTTATTTCAATATTATTGTAGAGCAATTTATTAAAATGATTTAAAAGCTGTTTGTAAACATTGCAGCACTGTACAAATTATTATTATTATTTTTACACATTGATACATTTGATTTCCGTGATTCATGTCATGGCCATAACATTTTATATATAACTTTTCGTTTGCAAATATTATGAAATAAAATTAAAATAAATCAGCGTTTTATAGTTACATCTATTAAAACAAATTCTGAATAAAATTTTTACAAATTTTTTGTGAGGAAAAATACAGATAATAAAATAAAAATTTAGTTATACATGAATATTAAAGTCCATTAAAAATATCTTCTTTATTTTAACATAAAAGTACATAAAACATTTTTCTTAATCAAATAACTTTTGATTTTTCTGCATACTCGACTTAATAACACTTTGTTTTATTAAAAATATATATTTTGTTTATAATTATATAAAATGAATATTTCTCCATTTTAAAAATTTCATTTGTTCTATAAATTTTTAAAATATAGCTCATTTTAATAGATTAGATAAAAATTGTTTTTAGCAAGAAGGACAATTTATAATAAACACGTAAGGAATCCTTAAACAATCCTTTTTATTCGTATTACATCAAAGTTAAAGTGTCAAATAGATCATTGTTGTCTGTACAATGGTGTCAATATTTATGTGTGAAGGAGATACATTTTGAATGAAAAGCTATTGTTTTACATCTTTTAAAAGAGTTAATATAAAATCAATAAAAATTAAATTTGCTTAAGCATTGTTTTTTAATAAACCAAACAACGATATTTGGAAAAATTGTAGGAAAATTGTTTTAAAAGAAATATTGTTGCGAAGTAGTAAACTTGGAAAAAAAAACTGCGATATGTTTTCCATTAATAATGGATGAGTTCAGAACTGTGAGTGTTATTTTTTATGGGACTGCTAATTTTGCATAATTTCTTACATGTTAAGACTATGTGGAGTTTAGTTTATTTCATATATATTTATGATACTCATCACTATTAAAAGAAAATGGTGGATTCAAAGCTGTGATTAATGGCCTAGTTAATTGAGTTGCTCATAGAGACACTTCGTACGTGTGATTTAGTTTATGTGTATATTTAATTTAGTTGAAATATCCAAATAAAATTATTTTACTTATTTGAAAAAAATGAAATGAAATTTTCAAAGATTTTAAAATAAATTTGCCGGATAATTCATCTGAGATAAAATATGAAAAATAATACTTCTCAAAAAAAAAAAAAAAAAAAAAATCTTGTATCCCTGTTTGCAGGATTTACAACTAACAATAGAAAAAACCTTTTCTAAAATCAACGAAAAAAATTAAATTAAATATAATAAAAAAAGCAATCAATCATTGTTATATACTTTTGCATCATTTTTATTTAAACAATAATTATAAAAAGAAAATTTAAACTGTTTTCACGGACACAAAAGATACTTTTTTTTTGTTTTATCTGTTGACATGTGATTGCACTATTGATTTTCAAACATAAAATAAATGCTGATATGCAAGAAATAATATTTTCTATTTAAATTATATGGCATACAAAATTCAAAAGAATTATTTATATTGAATAAAAATTTCGTCGTCGAATAGAAAAATATGACAATATTTGAGGCTTTTATACAAAAAAAATTAACACATTGTTGCATTGCACATATACACATACATTGTACTTCTATCACATTTCCTGCCTTCATCAATTTTCGTCACTGGAATGAAATCGAATCCTAACTAATGACATCTTTGGATTGCATAGCGGATAAATGCTGTATCAAAGCTCAATGACCAAACGATCTGTTCTCCGATGCAGCTATCATTTATTTCTGAGAAATAACGTCTTCTATTTTGCCTCATCTACTGAATCAAATCTGTGTCTGCATCAATGAACCAATGGATAGTTTTGGTGTTACAATTAACTTTTGCCTAACAATTGCTGTCGCCTTTTTCATATAAATAAAAAGAATTAATGAAATCATTTTTTGCCTTATCTAATGTGCAACTGCTGGAAACTGCTTCAATAAATAAGGACACTTTGAAGTCCACAATTTATTTTTTGCGATACTGTCTTCTCCACCGACTACCTTATTCTTTCCCATAGGAATAAAAAAAGTCATAATTAACGACATGTTTCCTTTTTGTCTTATATATTGACAAATATACAGACAAAGAGAAACATGTATAATATGAACGTCTATAACAACGAAAAAGTGGACACTTTAGAGTGCTAAAGTTTACTTTTTGATGTTACCAACTTTCACCAACTTGCTGCTCAGTTGTTCAAGGGAAAAAGAATCTAGCTAATGACATTTTCCATTTTTTGCCTTATTTAATGCACAACTACTATTCTTGCGTCAATAAATAAAGACACTTATAGTCCCACAATTTTTGTGATGCTGCGTTCTTCTAAAGAGTGCCTAATTATTTTCATAATAAAAAGGAGTCTAACTGATGACCTGTTTCCTTTTTGTCTTACATATTACAAATATGTCACCGAACAAGCGGACACTTGATAAAGTTTACTTTTTGATGGTATCGACTTTCACCAATATACTGCTCATTGTTCAAAGAGAATAAAAAAGAATCCTAGCTAATGACATCATTCATATTTTGCCTTGTTTAATGTATAACTGTTGTACTTGCGTCAATAGGTAAGTGGTACTGGAAGATCCAAAGCAATTCTCCCTCCGAGTGCCTAATTCTTTTCGTAGGTTTAAATGAATCCTTATTATTGACATCACATTTTGCCTAATATATTGAACAAATGTTGTGCTAATTCCATTAACAAAGGCACTTGAGTGATTCTATAATTCACATTTTCTTGTGCTATCGTCTTCTATCAATTGTCTGCTTCATCACAAGAGTCACAAGTAATGATGTTTTCTTTCTTTTCTTTTTTTGTCTTAACTAATGGATAATGCTGTGCCTACTTAAATGAATCAAACTAATGGACACTTTAAGTTCCTACCATTCACTTTTTTAATGAAGTCAACTTTCAGCGTTCTGCCTTTTTCTTCTTCACATAAATAAAAAAAGAGTTTAGTAAATAATAACATCCTTTTTCACCCTAATCTAATAAAGAAAGCTGCAACTGCTTTGACGAATAAATGGACACTTATCGTGCTGTATACTGATATTATTCTTGCTACTATTTTCTCCCAATCTCAAACATCATTTCCAGAAAAGTTTTAATAATATTTTTCTTTTCTTTCCATCCCCAAGATATATATTTGGCAATTCCTAAAAAATTCTGTCATATACATTTTTGTATCTGTGAAGAATGAGTAAAGTTTATGCTTCTGCAGTTTATTGAAATCGAATAAATTGTTTTCTAAATATTCTTTTGTTTTGCTTTGCTACTCTTTAAATATATTCTATAAATATATGTATTTTCTTAATGTATGTTACCTTTTATTATCTTAAATATGTATTTTTTGGTTTGTAATAAAAAAAAAAAAAACTTGAAAAGTAATGTTTATAAATGTATGTTTCTAAGTCTTTAAATTCATTTGCGTACTAGGACAGTTTTGTAAAATAAAGTTTGTCTGTCAAACTATTAAGGTAAAGAATAAATTTTAAAACAAATTGTATTTTTAAAATATTTTATAAACAAATTTAGCTTAATGTATTTCTCTAAATTAAAAAATTTAATAGTAATAACATGTTTTCATTATTTATTGCACAATTTTTAAACTTTACATTTTTAGTACGGTTAAAATGACATTGTCCATTAAATTTATTCAAAAAAATGTTTTGTCTTAATTTTGTTTATATTTAGCTCGACCGTTTATATACTACTAAACACCATATAAAATGCAAAAAATTTGTTAAAGAAAAAAATTAAAATTAATTGTCATGAATTTTCTTTTTGTGTGTGCGTGTGTGTGCGTGCGTGCATGGATGTGAATTTCCACTTGATTTTTTTTATTGTTCTGTCGACTTTTTGAACTGTTCTATTATTTTCGTTTGTTCATTTTTGAGATATCAATAATTAAATTTAAAATTTTTATTATTCATTTAAACTGTTTAAAATTCATTTTTTCATGTACCTGCAAAAAACAAATTTTTGTTGGAAAGGAATATTTTTTTTACTATGATTAACAAAAAATTTGATTATATTCTTATAAAAAAATTATTAAATATACTTATTTTATTCCCATATTAAGTACAGAAACGTTTATCATTATTATAAGTAAATTAAGGATGAAAAAGATTTCTTGTTTTCTATATTCTCTTTTATTCAATTATAATTTCAAATAATTTAAATAAATTTTTGATATTTTTAATTGATTTAAGTCATAATTTATGGCGCTAATAATAACTTTTCATTTTTATTATCAGAAAAAAAATTTAAAACCCAGTGAATGAGATAATATACAGTTTTTGCATACATATTTCGGACGTCATAGTTATTTTTTTTCTCCCTAGCGAGCATGCTCATAGGAAATTGCGCATGCGTATCTGTAATAACGTTTCCTTTGAGCATGCGCGCTAGGAAAAAATAAGGGACGTCCAAAATACGGTATGCAAAAACTCTCTAATGTTGCGAATTATTTACGTGAAATTTATCATCGTAACATGTATAACTTTTTGGGGTTCACAAGCAAAAAAAAGATATCGGTTGACGCGCCCGTGGTAACATGGACACAATAAATTCATGGTAGAAAAGTCGTTTCGGGGAGTGGAGGATGAAAATCTCTCAGATGCCATATTTAGAGGTATTCCTTCCATATTCAGGTTCCAAAGCGTTAGTTCCATGTAGAAGGCTACCTGCAATGTTGCCTAGATAAACGTTGGATCTGCTACATATTTTTTCATTTCTAATATTAAATGCCCTGTATTTGCGCTGACATGCGTCGACGAGAAGTCTAGAGTAAATGAGTTATTGCCGAAACGCTTACACAAGTTTCGAGCGTTCTTTTGTTGCCGAGCAACTGCTAACATCATGCCCTTCCTAATAAACGGTTTCCACCGTAGAACCTGAGATGGGTGTTGTCCAGAAAAAGGACAGACGTGTTTCCCTCTAGTGTGTGACTGTCGTGCAATGGCTCCCTGTAGAAGAGAAAATTGCTGATATTTGTTTGTCTTGTTTTTTTTTTATTGTTTTTGTAAATATCGTGCATGTGTTGTTTATGTCTTTCAATAAATTTTATGTTTAAAAATAAACTGTGATTGGTTATTTTGGATTATAACAGGCCCCTCTGACTGAAACGAGCTGCATTTCGCGAAAAAAGCTAAGACCATTTATCAAAGAAATAAATATTCGAATGTAAATAGTGATGTGCTATGGACAAATATTTTTTTTTTTCATTTGTTGTTTTATTCTCATAGGCAACCACAGATGAGAACAAACCGCAATTTCCCATTAGTGATTCTGTATAAAAAACTCGTCTCATGATTTTATTTCTTGTAAAATAATGAAAGTAATTAAAGTCGTGAAGTTTAAATGGGGTGGACAAAGTTATGTGTTCGGAAATTTTACTCTTCTTATTCATTCGAATCCGTATTTTAATTTTTTAACTATTACATCATTAAAGTAATATATGTTACTATTTCCTTTGCTAGCTTTTGCAATAAGAACCCTTTCAGAGGCTGAATTATAACGGTTATAATAATGTATAATAATGGCGGTACTTCAGTGTACTCACTGACGTTTAATAAAATTATTTCCCTTCGAGAATTCTCTTGTTACCCGTAAAGACGTGACGACCATTGCCTTGATGGTGCGAAGAATTTTTTCTCCTTTCACTCCTTTTTAATTTTTTCTGGATATTGGAGAAGACTTCTTCGTAACTTATGTTTTTCACTTTTTTTTTTTTTTTTTGTATATTCGATTTTTAAACATTTTAAACTTCAGAAAAGTTATATTTCAGTTATGGAATCATAGAATATCTTAGACAACTCATCGTTTTTGACCGAAGGGGATGACCAACTGTGGATAAATAGTATTTAGTACAATTAGCAACGTTAAAATAGAATAATAATATATGTATGAGCATGATTGATTTAATATTAAAAATTGAAGGTTTATGAACAAATTATTTATACGATACATGAATGTAAATTATGTAAGTTTATTTTAAACAAATAAAATATATCTTATTTTGTTTACATTTCGTTTAATTCTTGGGCCTCATTTAGCTGAAGACTCTTATTTTTTGAGAATTCAAAATGTTTCTAACTTTTTTGGGAGGGATGGTGGGATGGATTGGTCTACTACCACAAAGAGTACCGAGAGAGATGTAGATAAGTGAAAATTTAAATTGGTATTTAAAGATTTTATTTTAAGTAGATTTTTAAATTTGTATATGATAAGCACATAAAAATATACTAATGTATGAATTATTAAGATTAAGGGATTTTCTTTCAAATAAATATTCGATATAAAGAATAAATCTTAGCAATGAGAGGAATATCCAGCTAATTGATATCATCTGTTTAAACCTAGAAAAATATCTCCAGCTATAATTTCAACTACCTTTCCTTTTTTTTTTTTTAAAAATTTACTCTTATTTAAGCAATAATATAACACGATATTACTTTGGAAAAAAAAGGAGAGATAAAGTTTGATTTATGTTCAAACTGAAAAAATTATTTTTCTTACTCATCGTTCCAATTGTCTGATCTTTTAATTAGAATTAGGGGAAAATTTGATAGAAAATCTAATTACCAGTAGGAAGATGTTATTTTTCTTAGTTGAAGCATCAACTCAATTCATCAATGTAACGAGACATCGTCGACTAACAAAGCAGCATAATTCGTAAGTACTTTAAGAATAAAAAGAGCAGTTGATAAACATGTTTTAAATTATAAAAAGACCCAGAATGTTACGTTTCAATTATTTCTTAAATAAAACTGATTGTAGAGAGAATAGATTGAATGCTTTCAAAAATAATTAAACCGAAAAGCTCATTCGTCTTTTACGCACATCATGGCCAATTGATTTTGTAATCTAATGAACTAGGGCCCAATTTCTATTAATAGATTGCTTGCAGATCATTAATGGAAACCAAAAACTAGGTAATTCAATAACGGTTCTGCGAGTTTCTTTTGTATCGATTGAGATTATTAGAGAATTTTTACAAATTTTCTGCAAGCAAGTCGTAAATATGAGGCATTCTTTTCTAAGATTCCTCCCAGAATTTGACATGACTTTATACATCAAAAAGTGTTCCGATAAGCTATTATGATAAAGAAATTTTGGCCTTAAATTACCATTCATACAAAATTTTATTCATTATCTCTTGCTGAATATCTAAAACGATAAATTGACGCTTTTTTTTAAGAATTGGGCAGTTGTTGATAAACGTACTAGGCTCAGGGGTCAATGGTCATATTATCGTTATTTTCGATAATAAAGAAAAATAATATTTTAATTCGTTATTTACGATAATATTTTTCTTTATTATTAACTATAATAAAAAGAAAAATATCTTTATTTTCACTGAAAAATATTATGTTTAAAATTATAAAATTATTGAATTTTATATATTTAAACAAAATTATTTAATTTATACGTATAAAGATATTTAAAACATATTGCAGAATAAAATTAAAGTGTTTTCAAATGGATACAAGTTATGAAGAATTTTATTATTTCAACAAATGGGAATCATTGCAGTTTTACTTTCAGTTATGTTATTGCGCTAATAAAAAAAAAAAGAGAGACATGAAATCCAGGGAAAAACTTCATAGCATCCCAATCAAAAATCATATAAAAGTTTCAATACATTTATATTCAGTCAATCTCTAATCGATAGTCATTAAAAATGTTAAGAAATGTTTTTCAAATTTTAATTTAATGAAATTAATAACATTCAAGTAGAATAGCTGTCATTGATTAAATAAAGCAATGTGTTTCAAAATAACAGTTTAATAATACGTTGATACTTAAATGGGAAATAGATACAGCATGACGACATTTATCCACGATAACAATTAATACATGCTTTGCCACAAAGCATAATAACAAATATATTGTAGTGATGTCATTCACAGTTGAAGAAATTTATAAGCAAATACAAAATACAGACTAGTGTTGTTATCCATTATCCAAAAAAGTTAATAAAAGTAGTAAAGAATTCCTACAATTCGACCTAGATTTCATTAAATCAGCTAATGCAGTTGTAAAATTCGGTTGACCGACTATCCTTACATCGTAGTAGCCATGGTGCTTGCAGTTTACGACTTAATTATTGTCCTTGATATTTTGGACACAACTTCAAACAGTTCCCAATTGTGTTCGTTTGGTGGTGACGTTTTTTTTCTATCTCCACTAAATTTTGAATATGTATATTTTTCCATGAAATAAAAAAAAAAATTCCGAGATTAGGTGTATGAGCTCTTTTAGTAATGTAGAAGTTAACATGAATATTTCTTCCATCTAATTCTTGACCATTTTGGAATCGTTTGGGTGTTCAAAATATACAAATACAAATCTTCCTGATCGATCACTCTGGCCATCATAGGCCACTTGTACATCTTCAATAAAAAAATATTTTCCAAAACTTCTCAACTCTCTCTCTCTTGAGTAGATAAACTTGGGCCAAATAACTCCCAAACATCTATTAGGTTTTGGATTATTCATATCTTCAATACGTTTTCGTTTATTTAACATGAGAGAACGACTATATCGCGAATAATAACAGCCTTCGATACCATCCTCAATATCAGTTGTATCCTTACTTAAATCTTTTATAGTAATTTCATTGTGGTCATGAGAAAAATATATTTTAGCATGCTTCAAAATTTCAATGCCTAGAATAACTTCAAATTTTATTATAGGAATAAGAACAACGCGGAATTTTAATGAAATTGTATCTTCATTAATAGTAATCGTTTTGTAGAAGCCACCAATAATATGTATGTTGTTTTCTCCATTCCTGACACTTCAATACTTACGTTTTTCAATTCAAGTGCATGAATTTTCGTATAAGCTGCTTGACGAAACAAATTTACGGTGCATCCAATGTCTTTCAAGGAAAGTACAGTTTCGTTGAATTTTACTTTAGTAGTAAATAATCGTTTAAAATTTTCTTAGAAACTTAAGTTGATCAGTATATGCTTGGAATTAGGGAAACTTTCTCTATTTTGGTGAAAATCAGGTGTGTAATTGGGATCGGAAAATTTCTTCCATCCGATGTTTGTTGTAGAATGACATTGTTTCGAATTACTATTGTCGGTTCTTCCATTAGTGTCATTTCCTTCTTTCCCAGAATTGAAGAAATAAGTCTTGTGATTTTTTTAAATTCGGTAAGTCTTTACAAATTCTCGATTTGGAATATGATTCTCTTTTCAGCACTCATTCTTTACTTTCATAGTCATAGTTAGTAGCAAGTTCGGGCTGGTGACGAACGTTTCGTTTCATTGTGTCATCAATGAAACAATGAAATGGTCTCTTACATCTGATGAAACCGTTCGTTTAATTTGATCGCAAGTAATTAAATCTGACAGTTGTTTAAAGGTTTCTATTTTCAATCTTGATATCTATTCTGTAAAATAATTTTTAATTTCGTATGAAAATCAGTCCAAGTAATCTCTGAGCTTTTGTTATGGTTCACAAAAAGTTGTCTTAATTTTCATTTTAAACCACTTTAGAAGTAAAATTTTAATATAATTGCAATCGTCTACTATTTATTCAGCTTCTCTATATCCAGAATATGTGCTATTATTTGGCAGTAGTCCAACTAGGTAAGAAATCCAAAATCTTTTTGAAATATTTGACTTACCTTATTTGAATCTGATGTTCAAAGATAAGGACTAATATCGTTATTAGTAGCAAATTTTGCCGTTAGGCTTTGAATAACCAGTTTAGATTTTACATTATGAGAATTCGTATTTCTTCCATTCTCAAATCTTTATATCTCCAATTCAACCTCAATTTCATTTTTCTTTTCGTTTTTTTTTTTTTTAGCTCCTCTTGACGTTTTCTTTCTAATCTATTTTTACTTTTATCTATTATTGTATTTATCGATTCCTTCATAAAGTCTTCATCCTAGATAGAACTTTCAATTATTAAACTTTTAAATTCAATAATCTTTAAGTATCAGCCTTTTCAATTCCTCACTCGGATGCAATTATTCGGAGGTCTTGCTTTAACAGTCTTACGTGATATGCCATTTTGAGTTATTTTGTGAAAATAAGTACTTCTTAAGAATACATAAATTCAATGCAGAATGACAATTATACCTTCATACAATATTACAATAGAAAATGCAGAGATCTCCGAGTAATACACCATTTTTTTTTAACCTAATTCGTTAATGCAATAAATTAAAAAAAAAAAAAAAAATCCGTTTTGATTCCTCCCACTTCTCTTCCATATTTTGTAGATTAGCTGCCGTTTATTAAATAAAGCAAGGTGCTTCAAAATAATAGTTTAATATTACGCTAATATCTAAATACAGAACAGCTTCGGCAAAACGCCATTTATCAACGATCGGAACAACTATAGCCTGTTACCAAACATACAAAGTAGTGATGCCATTCACAATTCAAGAAATCAATAAATAAATAAATACAAAATACAGACTAGTGGTGCCATCTACTTTCTAAAAAATAATAAAGTGATAAGGAATTCCTACATTTATATATACATTATTGGCGATGATGGAAATACAATCCCCCCCCTCCCTTTAAATCAATCCAAAAATTATAAATCCTTCTAAACTACCTTTTCGGTGTAAACAATAAAAACATACTTCATTTCATAAATTTAGCTTTCTATCTAAAGAATGTTGGAAACTTTCTGCAATGCCCTTTCAAAAAAAAAAAAAAAAAAAAAAAAAACCTCTTTGCGAGGCAGTCTATCATACTTCTGGAATCTCCCAAAAGGACATTTTATTAGACATTCTGGTGGGCCCAGTTGGGCTGAGATAGGTGATTTTATTCTTGAGATTTCTGAAACATCTCGCGTCTTCTTTTATTATGTTATATCATTTTTAGTGTGCATAAAAAATAGAATATATATACGATATATAATTTTCAATGTTTCTTTTGTGTGTACCCACGTGATCCATGTATAGTGAATACATTTGATCTATGACCCTCAGATATCTGTACGTTCTTCTGTATGTATTCTGAAATGTATTCATTACAATTCAATACATTAACTACAATTCTGAAATGTAGTAAATGTATTCTGAAAAAAATTACAAATACAAAAAAACTCTAAAATTATGCATCACTTTGTCAAATGTCATAAGGGCAAACAGGTCAGTATTGTTCAGTATAGAATAGGTCAGTATAGAATTCGGAAATTTTCCTTCCCGGGCCCACTCTAAGGGGATATTTTGAGCTGTATGGTGGAAAACAGTTTACGTTACTTACAAATTAAATGCTATGTAAAAGTTTACATTCCTGCAAGTATTGAATAATATTATCGAAATTCCTGTATTGCGTATCCATTTTGTGTTAGATATGTCTTTCAGGGAAAAAAATTAAAAACTTCGCTCTCCTCATTTAATATTCATGTATGTTGAATAATTCCATTTTTGTACTGGTTACAGTCTAAGGGTTTACTTTTGAAACAAATTTGGTAAGAAGTTCAAATTAGTTTTTTTTTTTTTTCTATAATTTTAAAAAAAGTAGAATCTGAGATGACGGAAAATGTAAATGAATAAGAAAAACTTATTAAAAAGTTATTGAAACTCTCTCTTTTACTACTATTCTTAATTAAAAAAAAAAAGCATGCAATTAGTGACGAAGTGGTCGCAGTGGAGCTTTTGGGAATGTAAAAGTGCTATTTTATCACAGAATATGCTCCCAATTTCCCAATTAGTATTTCTATATACCTCTGAAACAACAAAATAAATTAGTCAGTGGAATAAGTGTGTATTTCATCTTTAAAAGTGAATGATGCGAAGAAAGAGTAATCTTTTGCGAAGAATAATTTAAAAGTACATTTATATTTTAAAGTTATTTAGTTTCTGTTAAATTGTCTATGGTGTTTCAATGGTTTTGCATGATGTTTCAATGAATACAATCCTTTCCGTTATAAATCAAATACTTTTTCGAGTTTCATTAAATATCAATATCCATATCAATTTAACTCGGTACCATAGATGTTTATATATATATATATATATATATATATATATTACATAAAATGTGTAGATTGTAAAATAATAATTAAATATTTAGTGTTTTAACATTTTGAATTTTGATCAGATCATCCACTTTCTTTAAAATTTTGAATAGTTGAAATAACTTGTAATAGAGTCAATTTCATCTTCAGAATGCAATTAAATTTTCAAGAATTTCGATGCGATTTCTGTGAAGTAGTAAAATATCATGAAATTTTAATTTTCATAACTTAACCCAGCTTCACTCATATTCGTCTTTTGTCATTCGTCATTAAACAAATTTTTCTTTAGTAAATCTAAAACTTTCACAAACTTTTTTTATTCTTAGTTCAAATATATGTTTATTTTGTAGCATGAATTAAAAGCTGCTGTATTCATTGATTTAAAAAAATAGATGAGTTAACATAAATAGTCACTTAAAAATATTAATTGAAATAGCAACTTACTCATTTAAAATACTATCAATGACACTATAAGCATTTTGTGCAAAATAATGAATATAAAACGTATACGTTTGCATTTTCTAATGTCGGTTTCTTTTTTTGTTTTGGAAATTATTTGACACAGGAATGACAGGTATATCAGCGTTACGTCGAATACACCACGGTGTTGCTTTATTCTGTATCGTACATTTTACCTATATTTGCCCTGCCAATTTTTAACGAGTAAACCAGAAGTAATATCTGAGAATTTGCACTTTCCTACCCTCTATTCGAGTTGAAAATAAAAAAATTTAATCAATAAAACATGAAAAAGTAATCGAATTTTCCAGAACTTACGAATGAGTATGAATGCCATCACACGTCACAGCAATGGTATAATTTGTTGTGTGAAATGCCTTTGTTTTAAAAAAAATCAACTAATAAGGTTAATATTTTACATTGATTGATAAAATTCATTGATTAGAATACACACATGAACCTTTAGTTTGTGTTCTAGAAAAAACATGTAAAAAATTGTCAGATGTCTGAAAGATTAAAAATTAAATAGAAAAATTGCATTTTAATTAAATTACTTTTTTGATAAGTTAGCTTTTTGCACATCTGTGATTTTTCAGATTAAAAGGTGATAGTGAATTGGATTAAGTAATGAAAATTAACATTTCATAATATTTAAATTTTTCACAACGGACAGAAATACCACCAGAAACATTGAATATTTAATTATTCTGATGATAAAAATGGTTCAATTGAATACATTTTTTATGTTCTAATAATTCAAAACTCCAGAAACTCAAAGAAAGAAGATGATTTCTGTAATCAACTCTTTTCTTTTTATATGTTTTGTTATTTTTAATTTTCTATTTTCAGTTTTTTTAATATAGATTTTTTCGTAGTGAAGATACAATTCATTAGTAATGAACTCACACAAGTAGTACATTTAACAATGCAAATTCAAAGTAGAAAAAAAATGTGCTTAAGAATTCAACTTGCAAACTGAATTAATTCGTTTTTTAGCTGTTTGATGTTTTTAATCACTTTTCCATATTAATTCAAAAAAAAAAAAAATTATTTATTTATTTTTAAAAAATTTTTTATGCAGATTTTCATGGCTTCAAAATAAAAGATTCACTGTGCATTCGGGTGAGACTTTAATCTGTTTGGTTTGTTAAATCTAAGCGGAAAGTAAGTTTTATTTGTTCTGTCGAATCTAAAATGAATTATTCAGTAGGAAAACAAAGAGAATAATAATTGAAATTCTATTCATAATCTTATCTAAAAAATTAATAAATAAAATTTTTTTTTTTTAAATTGCAGTAAAATTATTCTTATTAGCTTGATATTCTTTTCAATTTTTATTAATAGTTCAAACTCTCCCTATATATATTTATATATCTTGTTCAAATTTTCAATCGCTAATAAAATGCTTTCTATTCATCCGCTCAAGTTCAAATACATTTTTTAAACTTGTCAACAATGACACTTGATGTTAATATAGTTTTTCAAATATAATTCATTAATTAAATTTAATTAGTTAATTTTAGTTTTATATGGGGAAAAAAAAATTTCTCTTAATATAAGATATTTAGCAGGATATAAATTTAGGAATAAGTACCGTCAGTGGTGTAACGTTTAGATCGCTGGAAGAAAAAAAATTTTTCAGATTTTTTTCATTCTGGTTTCTAATCTGAGTCAAGGAGGGAACAAAATGGAAAATGAAACATGTGAATAAATTAGTGAGAGAGACGGAAAATATGCATGTGAGAGAGAGAAATTTTTCTAAATTAAAAAATTGAATGAAAATTATTTATAAAGGACTTTCTGCAATATAGTGGAAAAAAATAGGAGTTGATTAAAAAACATTTTTTTTTTATATTACTTGTTTTACACTTTATCCAAATATGCTGTCAATTGCGCACCACTAAATTCAAATTTACTTAATATTAAGGAAGTTTATTAAAACTTCTTCCGTACACATTAAGGCAGCCAATGTTTTCTTGCCACTCATTATTATGAATAAAGATCTTCCATACAACAGAAATGACAAATTAATGACATACAACATATAACTAAAGCTTTTTCTCCAAAAAAAAAAAAATATTTAGTTTGTCCATTTAGTTTATCTATTGAAGGAATGTAGGTCAAGATGTCTGCTAAAAGCAAATATCATATCTTTTAAATATAATGATATAACCTACATTTAATTAGTATATAATTCCATTATTAAGAATAAAAATACATTTTTTCTTTTATTATTTACATATTCTTCAAATTTTTTTAAATTTGAGAATAACGTAAATTAATTTCTAAAATTGCCTTACTCGGAGCGCACTAGCAATTAGCACGAAAGCTGATAAGGATTCGCTGTTTGCACTGATTTAAAATAAATAAATAAATAAATCAAAACATATTGGCTTGAATTTAGCAATGATCCTATCAATAGTTGGATTAAATATTTGGAATTTTCGTAGTTTCTGCACCCAAATTCGAGACAATTGTTCCTGAAAATCCTCGCCTCGCTTTATATCAATCTTTTCCTCTTGACAATGAGCTATGTTATGTTTCTTGGCTGAAGCAGAATATCCTACAAATTCTGCCTATTCAATTACGAAGTTAGGTAGATTGATAGGTTGAGTTTTATGGCAGAAGAGCCGATTTTGACAAGACGTGCCAAACAAATGGTTGCAATTCAAAGAGTTGAATGATAACAGCGAGAAATTATGAAATCAATTAAAATAGCTTCTGTCATACATATTCAATTAAAAGCAAATATATGTTAACATGTTGAATAAATGAAGATAAAATTAGTCTTGAAATAAATTTTAAATATAAAACATAAAACCAATAAGTAAAACAAAAACATATTAGTATGGGGATTGCCTACCAGTAAGTCAGACAAAACAGGATGTTCAATATTGAATAGGTTCAGATGGATGCTATTGGATTTTTGGCATTCGACCAGTATATCTTGCTTTTAATTGAGCACTATCATATGCGTAGCAAGATGGAGTAGGTCCCCAGAGAAGTAGGCACGAGTTTGTAAAATAAATATAGTTTATAAGTAGTCGTGTTAATTTTATGCTTAGCTATCGATTTAAATCAATTTGTTTAAAATATTTGACGGATGACTGACTGAAGAAAAAGCTTATTATTCACTCCATTATTTTGCCAAACATCGGAGAGAATAAATTTCAAAACAGTGTCCGTATCTTAAAAAGGAACGAAAACCTTAATCAACGAAATTGCCGATTTAGCAACCGACAAAGCATTGACAGTTGTTCCAACATGTCTAGATACCAAACAAAATAGAATTAAAATTTTTTTGTATTTTATAATAGAATATTATGTTATGCGATTTAAAACCAATGGATAACAATATCTTGTAACATTGTAAAGAGCCTCAATAGAACTTTTGGAATCAGTACAATAATTTAATGACGGTACTTCAATGGCGGTGCATGATTTTCAACTTCTGGAGAGTCATTAAAACAGTATGTATTTCGGTATTAAGAAACAAAGATTTCTGAAAGCACTCAGTGATCTGAGTTTCAAAGCCCACTGCTGATGCTACATCATTATTTAACTTGGAACCGTCAGTATAAAATTCTTTTTAGTGTGAAAAATTTATCTCTGAGAATAAAAAAGTTGAAATAAAGTTTCTGGTGAAGTAATTGGGTGAGGGAATCTTTCCAAATTGTCAATTATCTTATTTCCTTCACCATTCCATAGAGACTGTTCTCGTACAAGATATAAAATTTCACCATTGTCCAAATTTATAAGATTAACTGAAAACTGCGTTTTTATGTCCAAAGGAAGTGACGTACAATGTTTTATTTTTATAAAAATTTTAAAATTGAGATTATTAACATAATATAAAATATGCCCATGATTTTTATTTTTTTAAAATAATATCCCAGAGAAAATATTTCACGTCTAATTTTTAGTGTTGGTTCATTATTATGAGATATAAATATGAACACTCCAAGTACAAAAAGCTCTTGATAAGACACGAAGGCTATGATGATGAACAGTAAACTCTTCAAGTATTGGTTTGGTCAACAGCCATAGGTTATACAGCTATAGTCCAGTTTAGAAAAAAAATAATGATTTATAAATTTTTAAAAGTGATTCTTTATTTTTTTCCAAGAATGGTCAGGTAAAACTTATAAGATTCAGTGCTTGAATATATTTTCGTTTAAGTTTTAAAATATGGGTTTTAAAAGAAAATTGTAAGTTAAATAAAATTCCTAAAGACTTTTCTCTGACATAACCGGAAGATTGCTCATATAATAAAATTTCTGATCTAGGTGTAGATCTCTCAGTTTGTAAAATGGAATACATGAGGGCTTTTGGCAAAGAGAAAACAAACCTATTTTTGTCTGCCCATTTTGTAATTGTTTTTACTGTTGTCTGAAATTGACTTTCAGCTTAAGCCATGTTGAACTAACACAGGAAATCTGAAAGGCTACTACAAATGAAGAATCATTTACATTTGGTGGAAAATAGCTGTAAAATTCCGTTTATTTTATTTTAATTATGAATAAACGCGCACTTAAAGCACTGCCCTGAGGCATTCTGTTTAGAAAAGTTATTGGATGAATTATTGAACATTGAAAGTTGTCTTCAAAAATTTTTGAATGTAAGTAGTTTATTTTAAAACTTTTTGATGGGAAAGATAAGACAGAGACGACAGTAGAATTTTTGCGTGAAATTGTGCGGTTGATTGTTCTGAAGTTGATCGTGCAGTAACTGGTGATGTGAGAGAGTATAAAATGTATCTAGAGCTTCTTTTTGTTATTAAATGCCTTCCTTTTTATTTCTATGGAATAAAAAAGATTGTTAATGAATAAAATCTTTAATGATGAAATCTTATATAATAGACAAATACTATGGATGCTACAGCCATTAAATCCATACTTAATATTGCTTAGACTTCCACTTCTTGACTACTTCTTTGTCATGGGAACAACAATGTTTCAAATCTCTAATATCTTTGCTTCTTATCTTATCCAGTATAAAAATAATGTGCCTTTGTCCGTTAAATAGGTACTTTAAATGTTTAAAGGCAAATTACTGTGCCTTTATGAGTAAGTGGGCATTTCGAGGTCCTGTTAAAGGCGTTTTTGTTAATGTGATTCTAGTCAGTGTGTTTCCTCCTCCTTTATAAAAACATTACTATTCCTAAATAAAGCCATCTTTGTCTTTTATAAAAACTTTATTTGGCAAATACTATGCTTGTCTTTATAAACAAATGTTTACTGGCTGGAGGATGCTCCAATCCACTTTTATGCTCTTGCCTTTTCCTTTAGTTTAAACACTTCTTCATTAAAATAATGACGTGATGACGTCTTTGTCTTATCTAATATTAAAATTGCTTAGCTTGCTTCATTGAATAAACAGAAATTTTCATTTCCTACTTTGACATTTTTGAGGTTGTTGTTTCCTATTTGCTTATTTCTTCATCACAAGAATAAAAACAATTTAACGATTTTTTATTAATATCTTTCAGTGACTGCTGTAATAGGACATTTTTGTGGTGCTGCTGCAAGCATTAATTTGCCAGTGTTTTCTTTAACTGCATTAAATATATTTCATAAACAAAATTTTTAAATGTTTTCTCATTTTTACATCTACATGTGTATTTAAAATTTTCTTATAATATCTACAATTTAACTAATATTTTTAACGGTTTTTATGCATTTGTAATTCAAGGGATCCATATAAAATTTTTTTTTTTATCCCAATATATATCTTTTCTTAGTACATATATCACTTTGAAATATGCATTAATTTTGTGTGTGGTTTTTTTTACCTCAAAATTGGAAGAATATTGCTTACGTATATAGGTTTTTAAATTCATTAGAAATATTTGGATTTTTTCTTTTAAATAAGTTTATTAAAGCCCTTAAAAATAACAGATTCAATTCCCGCAAATAATGTAAGGTAATCTATATTTTATATATTAATTTTCAGGAGTAATTAAAATTCATCACTATATTATAAAATTGAAAAAATATAATTTTTTCATTATTTATCAGTCGATTAATAATATAATTTTAAAATTTGTATTTCTGTTTGGTGCAGCTGAACAAATGCTTTGTTTTATTGTCAACATATAATTAAAGAAATTAAATGCAGTGGAAGAGGTTTTTTTTGCATTTGTTAAATAGTTTTTGAAAGCAAAATTAACAAAAAATAGTTTAATTTTTTTCTTTAAAATTGTTATTGTAGGGTTTTTAGTAATCCTACCTCATAATCATTAAAATAATTAATCGCGTTAGTGATTATTTTTGATATGAGGAACTGCTTCAACTCAGTAATTGTTAGTATCTGAAATAACAATATACTTTTCATATTGAGTAATATAGATTCTAGAAATTATATTTTTAACATAGAACATAGTTTTTGTTATAGGGCATCACTTAGAAATAGTTCTGAAAACGCGAAATATTATCTTATAAAGAAAATAATTTTTCAGAAATAATCAAGGAAAACAAATGCAGGTAAAATATGATATACTATACGAGTTTATTTTTATGTGCAAATATAATTTTATCACTTTGACTATATATAAGATAATTTAGTTAACTTTCATAAGTAGTCTTGTTCGTCCGGAAGCATTTTTAAAAGTTTTAATTAAATATGATAATGATCACTGATTATCATTTAAAAAGTTTTGTTAATTAACATATTTATTAGTCATATGAATAGGACTATTAGACTAAAAACATTTACACTAAAAACATACTTTCTACTGTCTAGGCTATCAATTGCATTAAATTATTTTTTATATCTAATTTTGTCCTATTCTATACCATCACATTTCTGACGACAACTTCCATTGTTTTTTAATATCTAAATCAATAATTACCCAATTTTTGCTACATTTACATCATATTTCCCAGAATTTAATTTTTATTTGATAGAAATTATCTTTATATGATCCATAATAACAATTTATATTTTAAATAACTTTTATGTACGCTTTATAGTGAATGGCAAAAAGTCAATACTAGCAAAAACCATTGTGTTTATTCATAAAAGCAGCATACGTTTTCCTGATATGACTTTAATGCTGTTTTTATTTTTACGGAACATGACAGTTTTAGATTAAATTTCTCGCAGATTTATTCGTAAATCGATTTGTTGCAATGTTAGACAGTTGGCAGACAAAAATATGTTTTTAATGTTCTTTAAGGAAATAAATCTAATACATGAATTTCGAAATTTTAAGAAAAGTCTTCATTTTACTTTTTTGTTAATTAATAATGTAAAATTCGCATTTTAACCATTTGTAGTCTTCATAAATTAATTTAAATATACTTATTAAATTTTTACATACATTTTTTATACATTTTACAATTTATACATTTTTACATTTTATACTTATTAAATTTTTTTGATGCTATTGCTGAGACAATTCAGTGGCCTATTGGATTTGGTTTATTTTCTTGAATAGAACAATCGCACTCTTTGTATAAAAATTAAAAAAATAAATTTCTATGAAAATATTTTCTGTAACCTTATTATTCATTTTAAGTGATTAATCAATTATTGTCGCAACATCTTTTCAATGTGTAAAATGATCTTGTTTTTTAGCTCAAAGGTAACTTGATATTCTACTTTTGAAAAATACAAAATTATTGTTATGTTTTTGGCCTACTTGGTCATCATGATGATATAATTTAGAAATAAATGGACATAAGATAATAGTTGATGAGAAATTCGAAGAATCTTCTTGAAATTGCAGATATTTATAACATTGCGGATATATATCAATAATTGGTGACAAATCATCGAGAGTTATGAAGAATAAGTTTACTAAATAATTATTTCAATCCATAGCTTAATTTCTGTTGGAATTCTGCATGCAGTACATATGCAAATCACTTGCTACTTAGTTACTTAGTTATTTATAATTTCCGCTTATAATTTGATTGCATTTGTTAAAGCTTTTTATTTCTACGATAATTGACATTTTTATTTTGTCTTAATTTATACATTAATAAATAATGATTCATAGTACATGTTTTTGAGTTCGAACAGCAACATCCGAAGACAAAAGAACATTAGGTAACGGTAACGGTAACGGTAGGTGTTTAGTTGGAGTACCAGGAATTTCCCGTACCTCCATATCAATAATTATTATTAAAAACAAAATTTTTAAAATCCAAAAGATGAGCTAAGGAAAGAATATTAAACGAGCCCATGCTCGGAGAGAATTTACAGGAGTAAAAAGGTTAGTAAATACCAAAATTTAAAATAATAGTTCACATAAGTTTTTAAAAATAAAAAACTGTGGCAATTAAAAGGAGTTAAAAAATAACCGTTACGAAACTACGAAAACTTCTGGCTTGCTGAAGAGAAAAAGAAAAGGAAAAGGGAGGGCAGAGTTATAAACAAACCAAAACAATATCGTTTCGAAGTTCAGCGTTTTTACCCACCTTGAAAGAAAAGAGCGATTCGAAGCTATCAAAATAAATTACAGTGGTGGAAAGTGATTCTAAACTAAAAAGGGTTCTTCTTTTTGGAATCGGAGAATGAAGTACGCATCAAAACCAGAGAGTGAAATCTCTTTTTCTTCTGTAATGGGAGTGGTTAGGTTGAGATACTTGAGGTGCAGGTTTCAGAACAAACACTGTTATTTACACGGACACTAGCCACATTACAATTAGATACAACATTTAACAAATTTAAAGTAAAAAAATATATTAAAACTTCGTGGAAACACTCCACTTAAACACAATTCAGCAGGAGAGCAGGTTTGGCAAAATATTTTTCCTTTCGGAGTCTATAGGCCAACTAACCATTTCTCCTGAACGCCACAGGGGCTCTTACCAGCGTGTAACAGGAAGATTGTTTCACTCCTTTATTGAGCTTATTGCCATCATATACATGGAAATTTTCTGTTAGATTTCAATTTCGAACAAGTTCTTTTCCATTGATCAACCTTCTATGCACCAAGCATCTAGTACCCAAAACAGAAAACAAATGTTGCACTTTTTTTTTTTTTTTGGCTAAAATTTAAATTTTTGTACAAGATAATTTTACGAAAATGATACTGAGATTCATGATTAACACATAATTATTATATTGAAACCTTCTCTATAATGATATGATACTGAAAATCATAAAATAATTAATTGGACTTCATTCTTATTTTTATTTATATTTGTTATAATATTTTTATGAAAAACGAACCATATTTAAATAAAATTTATTTATTGAAGAAATTAAATTTTCCTGTACGAAGAAAGAAGTTTTTAAAATTTAATTTCATGATTTTTTACTACAAATGAATATTTAACATAAAACTTTTTATTTTGAAAACATTTTTAATTAAAATATTTTACAGAAATATTTTATTTACATTTACACGACTCGTTTATAAATTGTATGGAGGAATTGACATTTTTCATAAAAGTATACTTATGTACTATGTTGGATTAATTTATAATATGTTATGGTTGAACAAATACTCCTTTTTTAAATTTTCTTTTGTTAAAAAAATTCTTTTATCGCAAAAAAATTAACTCTCAAATCTTAATTGCTTTGGGTTTATTCTTTAACAATCTCTACTTTATACTCCAATTATGGAGATTTTTACAAATTTTTTAAAGAAAAACCACACTAAATCAGCTGTTATTGAACAATCTACTCAGTAATAAGGAAATCTTAATTACCTATTTTATTTGATCACATTTTTATTTTCTTAATTTTTGCTCGCGCACTCAATCCAGAAAATAAATAACACTCAAAAAATTTAAGTCGCGTTTCTAAAGCAAAACATGATTTTCAAGTTTATAGGGATGACATTAGCACCATTCTTATTCATCAAGCGCGAAATTTGAATAGACTTCATTTTTCAGATGCACAAACACACCTCTCGAATTTCATTTATCTAGTACAATTTCTTCGTGGTGTTGGGAATATATTTTCCGTCAGTGTATATTATTTTTTCTTACTTTTGAAGATCTATATTTCTTAATTCCAGAACAATTTAAAAATTATTTAAGATGACCGGATAAGGTCTATCCCCGCCATGTTAAATTCATATAAAGGACATATAAAGGAAAGATAAGGTTAAATTTTTATGGTAGTTAGAATAACATGTTTAATATACTCTAACAGACCATTTTTTTTTTGAATAAAAAAAATATTATTTATTTATTGAAAATCACTTTTAGTTTAGAATTTTTGATTAAATATCAATACCTAAAGTAAATAATTTTAACAAATCATCTAACCCTTGTGCTAACATATATGATATAGCATAAGTGTCTTTAAACAAACTGAGTTCTTAAGTTTTATAGATATTGAGGAAAATGAACATGAACATGAAAAAAATCGGGTTTTTCAGGAAAATGCATTTTAAAATCAAACTGATACTTTCATTTATGATTAAATCGGCCAAGTTTAATAAAATCCAGTTTTATAGGAAGGGTTTTCCTTTTCTTCTTCCTTAAATGTCTCTTCTAGTTTTCTTTTCCCATTATTTCTTTTTCTGGAGTTTTTTTTTTTTTTTTGATATTCGAATAGTTTTTTTTTTATCTAAATACCCTTTCCCATTGTGATAACCAGGAGGTATTCCAATCTGGATAAAGTATGTCACTTTGTTATATTTCCTACATTAAAGCAAGAAACATCATCAAAAACAACAAATAGTAAAGTTTCAATGCTTTTAAATACAATTTTTGGTAGACGAATCCAGATGGCTTTGTTCACAAATCCATTTAGCCATCAAAAGCAGCACACAAATCTCTGTTATTATCATTATGTAATATTCAGCTGTCGCTTTCATCTGCTAGGCGCATTCTTGTTCTGATGCAGCAGTCAAAACATTAACATACTGTGAATACTTTGTGGGTGGTGGTAGTAAATTCATCATTCAGCACAGAATTTTACCAGCTGTTCTACCTTTTCTATTACTTTGAAGAGCATATAAAAATCTCAAATTTAAATCACATAGATTTACTTTTGATTCAATATTTTGTAAATTATTATTGCTGAAAAATGCAAAGGAGATTTTGCAATTTTTGCAAAGATCTGTAATTCTGATGCAACCCCTATTCGCCTTTTCACTTGCAGAGATATGTCCCCATTATTGCAAGCAACACATTTATCCAAGATGTTCTGCAAAATCTTTAACGATATGATTTAGTATTTAGAATCGGCTTTTTCTTGATATTCATTATATTGATTGCATGAATTGTTAAATAAGGCACTTTCAATCACCACAGTTTCAATAGAATCATTATCAATCTCAGTATGACAAATACTTGGCTTTCCAACATTATTATGCTTTTTAAACACACTCTTACTTCAAGGCATTCTAAATAAGCTAATAAACTCTGTAATAATAGTAAAATTAAACTTACTGAACTAAATATAATCTATCGTGTAAGACAAGTATCGAGAGATATCAATTTGACTTGATAGATGCTTTGAGAAAAATATCAATAAAAACGTACCAATGTAAATGATTAATTAATATGAAATTTAATATATAAACTGTTAGAAACTGTAAAAAAACAGTTAAGTTAACTTTACTGTTCTCAATTTTTCAATCGTTACAAAATAGGAAAAGTTTAACACAGATCAAAGTAGAGGATTAACTAAGGCGCCAAGTGGTTTGTTTACATTCATCAGCCCTTAAATAGCCCATGATTTGTAAAGATCTTTAAGAAGGAATGAAAAATTCGAACACTTTTGTTTTTTTTAATAAGCAAGTGTGATATATCGTTGAAAAGCTAAATGTTAAAACTATTTAATTATGCACAAAAAGTAAAAATCGAGTTTTTGGTCGAATTTAACTTAGCTAGTCCCCTTAAACTACCTTTAAAAAACACCTTTGATTTTTAATCTATTTATTTTTGTTCACTTTTGAAGATTGAATCTATAATAGAAGAAATGTGATTTTTTTGAAAATAAAATTATGTATATTAAAGGATTAATGAACATCTTTAATGCAAATACCTTTAATATACATGTGAGAATATTGATAAACTACTTCAATAAAGAAAAGCATATAAAACAAAAAGCAAGATGCAAATTATTGCCAGGTAAATGGCAAAAGCAACGCTACACAAAAGCAAGCATTGTAATGATCCCAGTTTGCTCATTCAGCCAATTAAGTACAGCTAAGTGCGAATGCATGTGCACCTTTCCTCCTAATTGCGTCATCAAAGACAGGCAGAATCGCATTTCTGAGTTCCTCAAGGAGCCATCACGGTTTGCCACACACTTTCTTAGTTGGAAATTAAAAGAAAACGGATTCAGGGAGTCATATTAAGCAGCGATGAAAGCCGGGGGAATAAATTATTTGGCAGAACGAATGAATGTAGCAGCCATAGTGAATCGTTTCTTCGTAATTCGGTTTTATCACACGTTGAAAAGAAACTTTCATTTAATCGTAATGGGAATTCACAAATGATGCTTCTATGGATTATTTTTATATCAAGAGCAATTTAACAATAAGAAACGTTTGAAAAATTGCTATTTTCATATGCCAGGCATTTTAAAATAAATAATTTGAATTGTAGATTTGTGTAGTGCTGTTACACAAATTAAACTGTTATAACTCGTGCCCGAAAAGATCACACTAAACCATCTTGCCAACACATACATTAACCATATAAAAACTTGATAATCACAATAACTCACAAAAGATTCACAATAACCCATATCACATATATACCTACAGATTCGAATGCCTTCAGAGACTTATACAAGATGGATAAGGAAACACATACACATGAATAAATCTAAGGCAATTTAAAATGTGAATAAAATTTATATTAGAAGAAATGTGATTTTTGGAAAATAAAATTATGTACATTAAAAGATTTATAAAACTTCTTAATGCAAATAGCTTTAATATGCATCTGAAAATATTAATAAACAGCTTTCATAAAGAAAAAGCATATAAAACAAAAAAGCAAGATGCAAATTGTTACCAGGCAAATGGCAAATGCAACGCTACATCAAGCACAAAAGCAGGTATTGTAATGATCCCAGTTTGCTCATTCAGCCAATTAAGAACAGCCAAGTGAGATTGCATGTGCACCTTTCCTCCTAATTGCGTCATCAAAGACAGGCAGAATCGCATTTCTGAGTTCCTCAAGGAGCCATCACGGTTTGCCGCACACTTTCTTAGTTCGAAATTAAAAGAAAAAGGATTCAGGGAGTCATATTAAGCAGCGATGAAAGCAGGGGGGAATAAATTATATGGCAGAACGATTGAATGCAATAGCCGTAGTGAATCGTTTCTGGGTTCGTAATTGGGTTTTATCACCGGTCGAGAAAGAAAGGTTCGCTTAATTTTAATGGGGAATTCACAAATGATGCTTCTATGGTTTATTTTTATATCGAGAGCAATTTAAGAATAAGAAAAATGTGAAAAATGGAATTTTCATATGGCAGGCATTTTAAAATAAACAATTCGAATGGTAGATATGCAACATTAGAATGGTAGATATGTAATGAATTCAACGTTAAGGGGCCTGCTACAATGAATTCCCATCGACTCTCAGGGATTGCATTTTGAGTTGTTTGTACCATCCTAATAATACTAATACTATCTGTACTAATTGTTAGAACTTACCACTTTAACGGATTTATCATTCCTTCTATCACATAAGCGTTCATTTTGGTTTCATTGATTGGATTTCAAATCTGTATTATCTGTGAGGTTTAATTGTTTGCGTTGAGCAGAATTTAACGTTCTATATGGGGTTAACGTTCTATGAGGGGCACCTCAAGAATGCAGCAATTTCATTGTATATGATTTTTGACAGGACACCTTGAAAGAGTTTAAGGATACTTTTTTAGCATAGAGAAGTTATGAAATCCAGTATTACTGTCTTTACAAAACCATGGTATAAGAGTAAAATAATTTATTAGATACCTTAAAGCTTTGATCAGTTTTGACAAAAATAGTATTTTTTAAAAAGGAGAAAGATGGACATAAATTTTTTCGAAATTTTAATTAGTTAATTTTTTAACATGCTAATATCTTTTTCGAAATCTTATTAATTCGAAGAAGAAAAATAACTTTAAAAGTTCTATCAGAACTTGAAATACTCTACAGTCTGGAATATTTTGCTTTATAGAACTAAATAGATTTACATAAAAAATGAATTGTACATGCCATATTTATTTTTGACAATATCGTGCTACTATTAACATAGCGAGATGAAATACTGACATGCAGCTCTCAGTTCTTTTTTGACCGTTCCGTTAAAGGTGCATAAATAAATCTTGTCTAAATTAAAAAAATCTGTAAAATATTGCATTTCAAATATTAAACAATTTGTGCTTATTCTGTATATATTTTGAAATTATTTCTTTTAAATTAGGCCAATCTTTTTTTGATTATCTTGTGTTACCCTGCGACATACTATAAAACAAGTTGCGTGCGAGTAAACCAGATACTCAAGGTAAGTTCTTGAATAATTAATCGAATTTTACGTTTTAAGTCGGAACATCTTACTTCATAATACTCAAAATTCTCTAAATTATGCTCTCAATTATTTTATTACTTTCTTAGTTATTAGTAGCAACTTACAATCCTCAATGACAGATTTTGGATTATTTTCAGCATATTCGAATTTTCTGAGAGTTTTCACAAAACATTTCTTATAGATTTCCTTTCCCTTTCTCGCTCAGAATATTTTCAAAATTGTCACTAAGAAAATAAATGTACCTTCAAAAAAAAAAAAAGTTTCATTTTTATTGGTCAAAATGGTCTTTTCTAGCAAATGTAAATTTTTAACGCTGAGGCAATCGACTTGAGAGTACCTTCGCTCAGCTCATATTGGTTCTATCACAGATGAATGCAAATAATGGCATTTCTTTTTCATTGACTTCCACGCTTCCAGTATCTATCGATTCTTCTTATGGACTCGTGATGTTGATTCAATTTAAATAAGTGTGGGGAAGTGCAGGAACGAGGCAGATCTTTTAGTGAAGTTAAAAATTTTATACCATCTTGGAAATGGGGGTAAATTCATCTTTTTTTTTCTCCAAGAAGTATCTTAGAAGTGGGAAGAAATGTCCCGGTTACAAGCTTATTGATTTTTAATTTTTCAAGAATAAAAAAAATAACACTGAAAACTATATGATTTTTTTTTTTATGTAATGGCAAAAGTTAACGTTCAAATGGACTACAATATAATTCTTGTCGGAGTTTATGTCACATTCCTTGCTTTGAAAAAAAGAAGTATACTTGATATAGGTTGTGGTAAAAGCTTCTCGCTACATCATGCTAATGGGATAGCATGATGTAGTTAATCGTATTTTATTTTCTTCAAAATAGCATGTAACTGAACTGGGGCAGCCACCGCTGAAACTTCATCCTTTCTCCTCGCCTCGTTAAACATGAAGACGTTGAAACATAAAAGTGATCTCAGCCTTTATGACGATGGCAATAACATGAGGTTCCGCCTATATTCTTGCAAAATTAAGCTGTATCATCTTTTCAGTTCATTCTTTATGTGAGAAGTTAGAATCACTGAAATGTATTGTGTTTTAATTTTTCTCATTTCATCTATAACAATCCCAATTCGAAAGAGTAAGTTGAAGACTTATTGTGACAAGGAGGAGTCTTCAGCTTCAGCAACGAATCAACGATATTTTTCAGAATATAAGACATTTTATTGCCATAAAATGCAAAATGGGATGGTAATGCCATTTGGAAAAATTTTCAGATTCCTTCCCTCATATTTGGGTATTGTACGGAGAAAATAGGTAAATCTTATTAGGGAGTCCTTATAATTCAATCTTACTTTATAAAGCTGTCAATGTTGCCCTATGCTCCCAGCGGAACTTTAGATCCTCGTTATGTACACGAATTAGTTAAAATTACAATAAGAGAATAGGAAGAAATGATTCTAGTGAAGGAACTCACACTTCTTAGATTTATTTTATATCCTTGCTTATAATACAGTCAGTAAATTGAAATGCCTTATTTAAAAGCCGTCAAGACATGCAAACAAATATAATAATATGTAGCATTCTTGATTCCACATTTATTCTCCTAAGAAATTACAAAAAAACAGTAGTTAATTAACAATTAAAAATATTCAGATGTCTGCACCACGACGGAAAATTTTCAAATGCATTTCGATTTTGATGCTGTTCTGTACCTAATTCTGCCAGGAATATTATCCTTGATTTCATTATCGTAAAAGTTTTAAATTTTTAAAGTACTAATTAAAAACTCATTTGAATCCATTTTGTCATTTGTGTTTCAAATTGTCACTTTCAAAATCAAGTTAAAATTATTCTGTTGATGCATTTACTACTTTCACTGGAACAAGATCTATTATCAAATGATGGATTTTTATATGTATTATTTAATTAAACATTTTATAATTGCATGAGAAAAACGAGATATATAAATGGTGTATACATTTACATTATGTTTATCTGCAAGTATATTTTTACCGGTTAACCTATTCTATGTCTAGCCTTTCGAATAGTGGAAATTTTTAACACATACCATGTAGATGTTTTTATTGCTATAATCTATCTAAAAACGTCTGGCTTTGGGGAAGATGCACGTTGTGTTTCAATGGATACCTGGACATTGTGAAGTTTTTGGGATCGAACAGGCTGATTTCTTTTCAAGAAAGGGCTCCAGATTGCTCCGATTGAGATGCTCAACAATACCATACTATTCTAAAAAGCTGCATATCAAACAGACTATGACAAAGAAAATTATAGTTGCCTGGCCGAATACAGATTTTTTTCTGAGTTCCAAACTGCCTATGTGTTGTAGCTGTTGTTCCGTTCCACCTTTTAACAGGACATGACTGTCTGGGAGAGAATGTAGGATTGTACTAGGATTTTCGACTAATCAAATTGCCCCTCTTTGGGATTTGGTAGAACTAATGAACCGAGCTCATCTCCATCACTGCTTGACAATTCATGGCGAATCCGAGACGGCGAGATACTGAAAGCTACATAACTCTTAAGGCAATCGCTTCGGTCAATTTTGTTGAACTCTTTTTGTGTACATTTTCTTTTTCTTTTTATTCTGTATTTTTCCACTCTTTGTATTGCCTTGGCATTGGAAATAACAATTCTAACTATATTTAAATTAAGTTTCATAATAAAGAAAAAGTTTTTTGCGTCAATTGAAAGAATATTTCGGCGGTTTTTGCAAAAGAATGAAGAACTTTAGATGCTAAATTTACATGAATATTTCAATTTCATTTCTATTTCTTTTGAAGGAATAAAAACGATTTTCACCAAATGATATGTTTTCTTTTGAATTGGCGGGCAAACAAATACCGTGCCAAATTAAATAAAGAAATGGTTCTTTTGAAGTGCTGTTTATTTCTGTGTCTGCTTGTTTATTTGTTCGTCTCTAGAATAAAAACATCACTGGGGTTTTCTAATTTTCTTAAAAACTAACTCAAATACATTTATCTAATTCAAATACATTTGTATATTCAATCTATTTAAATATATTTATCTAAGAAAATGTTGTACCTAAAGAAATATTTGAACGTAATATATCGAGAAACTCGATCTTTATTATTGAAAAGCATTGTGTACCACGATCAATTTACCTTCAATCAATAATTTATAAGCAATTTCATTTTATTTTGATATTAAATTAAGCCATACAATTCTCCTATACAAATATAGCATTGAATGAAGATAAGAATGAGAGAGAAAAATAAAAACTCAACAAGTTTAAATCTTAACTTGTTGAGTTTTTATATATATTTTGGATATATATTTTGGATATGCGCGATTTTAAAAGGCACGTGACCAACATTTTTGTGTGGATGGATACAAAACATGAGGTAAAGAAAAATACTTTTAAACTCCATAAGGAATAAAGAATGAGCTCTAAGGAATAAGTAAAACATTGCTATGTGAAATATAAATATTTATCATCATATAGTTTATTTTTAATAATTTGAAAGATAATCTAAGAATATCTTCGCATATTAATTTAATAATTTTAAAAATGAAAATTGACAAGCTAAATTAATAATCAAATTTATTTAATTAAATTGTAGAGCATTTTGTTAAAATTATTAAAAAAAAATGTATAATAATTTTTTTTTAAATTAAAAATGTCTCATTTTTATTAATAAAAATTAAATTAACGTTATTTCATATTATTCTTCATTCATTGTCTTAACTACTCCGATTAATATGATAGATAATTGGGTTTCTGAATAAATTATTTGTACAAACACTTTAAAAGTGCGATTATGCAGATATATATATTTAACATTAATTAACTTGTTTATCATTAAAATAATTTTTTACTTGTTTTATGCTTTATTAAATTTAGTAAAACATTTTCAGTATTCTGTTTAAAAATATTTAAAAAATGCAAAATAAAACTGCTGTGTTAAGTTTTTAATCAACATCTTCAAATGTTTAACTTATACCAGGGCTTATAATATTCATAATGGTTACAAATATTTATCTAAATGCCAAAACATTTATTGATTGAATAAAATATGAGGATTCCATAGCAATATTCAAAAATTACAAAAAATAACTATTTAAAATAAATATAAAAGAAAATTTAAATGTTTCATATGTGATGGAAAACGGTTCAATAGTTTTATATTTTTGTTGTTCAAACAAATCAAAAAATTATGGCCGTTCAGTAATCTAACGCACAACGATTTATAATGCATAAGAGTTTTGACGTCAAAGAGAAAATTTTTTGGCAGTTTCTACAAACAAATTAATTTACTATGAGTAAGAAAATTATCACTTTTAAATAACAGAACTTACTGTATAAGTAATAGTTTAATTAAACTTAATAAACAGCTTAGTAAATGTTTTTAGAAATATTATATCAATTATAATATTTGTCATCATACATAAACTTCGTTAATCGTATAGGTTAAATAATTACAATAGTATTGAAATCAAAAACATTTATTTCGAATTCACAAGAAAAAAAATTATACTAATCATTTATGCTGTCTATGCACTCAATAAATTTTTAATTTTTTACAAATTTTATAATTTGAATAGATTTTATACCACAGAATTTTTGACAAAACCTCTTTAAAATTTTTTACAATTTGTAAAATAATTAATTGTTATTATATAGTTGATGTTTTATCTATATAGTTACTCTAATAATTTTTCCTATTTTTGCCACATTTGATATCAGAAAAATATTTTGTTCCTACATTGTAACAATATTCTTTATTTTCGAAAGTGCAAAGTTTTCAGTAGTTGCGATAAATTTTGACTAAATTTTTGCAGATTTCTTTGCTTTTTAGCTTTTAATGAAAGGATTTTTTTGTTTCTCATTTTTCGCCAATCATTCTTTATGCTAAATAAGGATACTAAATTATTCACAAGTTTTAGTAAACTGTGGCGATTTGGCGTCAAATAAGACAAATGGAAGATTGATTTCACGTAAACAACACCCCTTTTTCAATTCCAGGTACTATCGATGATTGAAGAAAAACATTTATAAATTATAGGTTTACTCAGAAATTATTTCAATTCATCATTTAATGTTTTTGTAATTCTCTGTGCTATCAATCAGTGCATATTTTGCTATTTGGTTGAATATTTATTATATTAGTTTACTTGCATTTGATTGCATTAATTAGAATATTTTGATATATTTATTTTTAAAAAGTACCATATAAATAGTGATTTACTATCGATATACTTGTATTTACGTCGATTTACTTATAAATTATATAATTATTATTTATAAATTTTTCATTAATGTTCTCGATTTGCACATGTAGACAAAAAAATACGAAAAATATTTGTCTTTTAAAAGGATTTTCAGGAATAACTTCCCGGCAAGTTATATAGGAAATAAGGATATCACATTAAACATTATAAAATGTATGCACAACAGGCAACTGAACTTTAAATACGGAACCCACTAGTCGCAATAACCAATAAGTCTCTTCGTTTCAACTTTTTTTTTTTTTCAATAAGACCTTTTTGTTTAATATATTTTTTTATTATATTTTATGATTACTTCTTTTCTATCAATTTTACACAACGAGTGATTTTATTTGCAAGTAAAGTACACTTTACCCACCTTAACAGCAGATATAAAGCAGATTCATCATTATTTAGAGTGCATCAATAAGGATCCGATATACTTCACTCGAATTGTGCGCAACAATTTTACTGAATTAGACATGACATCTGGCTGGTTGCACCCTTTCCTCTGCACCTCAGTTCTCGCGGAGGGTCTTTCCAGACTAAGCTTTGTTGTGGCTATTCCTTGCATAGCATTATATTAGGCGTAACTTGTCGAGATTCAAACGTTGTTTCCCTAGTTAAGAAGCCTAACACTATCCAGCAAGCATTATCGGCTAAAGATAAACAATAACATCCACCTACGTGTTGATCTGAAAGCTGAAGTATACAATGCTTGTCTATTTAACTAATATGAATTGATGAAAGAAAAGCTCTCGTATATTTATGACTTATCGGTTCCATATGTCTATTTACCACAAATGTTTGAGGTTATATTTACCCAATAATTACTAAAGAAACAATTGAATAGACAATTTCAAAATTTTTAAATGTTTTCTTGTTAATTATAGATTACTGATTTTTTTTCACTGACGATTTCAAAAAGTTGCATTAGGGTAGAGTATATTACACCACAGTTTGTGGAAATTTTACATTACAGACTTGTTTATAGAATTAACATATTACAGTACACACATTATAGATAAAAAATTTTTTTAACAATTATTAAAATGCCATATAGATTCTTCCTACCGTGCGTAAGAAACGAAGAGGCGAGAAATGGAATACGAACTTATTATTCATCAAGCAATTTTGTTATTACAGATAGGTAAAAAAGAATTTAAAAATCTTTTCCTTCAAATATTACAAACTAAATAAGGGTATAATGTATACTTAAATTTTTTTAAATCAAGACAGATTTTTGAACACTGTATATAAATATGCTTTCATGCGACACGTTTTGGGTGAGTGAGTAAACGTTACACCCATGATTGTAGAAAATATCTCTGTAGTTATGTTGAATTTATAAGTTAGAATCAATTAAATGTTCTTTTACTACTATATTTCATCGCTGATAAACATTCGAACTTTTAAGTTTATTTTATATTTTCTTGACAGTTTAAAAAAAAAACCATCTTTTTTTTTATTCCTTTCAAAAATTTTCTATGAAATACAGTTTATTCTACAAAAATTTCATTCTGAAACTGTTTATTTTTATTGGTAGAAATAGACTTTTCTAGCAAATATAAATAGTATATATCGCTAAAAAAATTGTCTTGCGAGAGCCTTTTTGGCAATTTATTCATTGAATTTTTGACCAGAAGAATGTAAATAATGCATTTCCAGAAACATTCGAAGTGAGAATTTTGTACTATTTTAGGAGGCAGAAACAAATTTGAATTTTTTCCCCTCTAGTTATACGGGAAATAAAACCAAATTAAGGAATATAGAAACATGCTCATTAATTTACAATTTATCTCAAGCTAGGAATAGGTAAGAACATTTCATGCAATTTGAAGTGATAAATATAATTTTAATAACGGAAGCCGGTAAATAAAAGTACATGTACTCGCTGGAGTAAACTTGGTAATTTTTATGATAGGACTGGATTATAATTTTTGAAGTAGAATGTCTCGCATCTTTAAACATTGGCTTTTTTTAAAAAATAAAAAAATAATTTTTAATAATAAAATCTAAAAATAAAGAATTAAAGAAAACAATGAACCTGATTTAGGAACTATATATACGTGGGAAAAAGTTGCTCTAAGAAAACATTTAAATATGATCTTCTGATCCATTTGGCCAATAACTATTCACAAGCATTATGAAGTAATCAACTTACCATGAGATCAGCAAAATTAAAAAGCAATATTCATGAGATTTAAGGACATTTTAAACATTTCTTACGTATTAATATGAATTTATAATTCATATTAATATGTATAAAATGCTTGAAATAGGATTATTTAGATGATTATTTAATAAATTTATAATTCATATTTATATGTACAAAATGTTTGAGAACATGAGATTTAATTGTGATTTTGAGAAAAGAGCAAATCTCGCAATCATTTCTAAAAAAGTGTTTTGTCCACTGAAAATAAAAGGGGATAAAATAGCTTAAAACTTCATTGCATGGCTGTTTCATTTAAATCCTATGATGGAAATAAATGATTTTGAAAAAATCATTTAAATCCAATATTTTACATGGTTGGAAATAAAAATACTGAACGTAAGAAAAATAGTTTTAAAATCTATAAATATCTTAAGTTAAATTAACGAAGTCTCTCACAGTTGTTCAACCAATTTTGAAATTTAAAAATGCTTCTCCAAAAAATGCCCATTTCTCCTAAACATTCACGTTTTTTTATTATGAATAATATGCAGAATTTAATCTGTACCAACTTTAGTTAAAATGAGCAATGATTAAACTACGTTTATTTACTTTTACTCAAGGTGATTTTAATTTATATTGTTTGAATGTCACGTTATTTTGTTTTCAATTCGTTCAAGTGCCAGTTAAAATAATAAAATAAAATGCAATTTTGTAATTTCTTTTTTATTGTCAATATAAAAATGTCAAATTAATTATTTATCAAACATAATTATTTCTCAGAAAAGAATGTCTTTATTTTCGTTTTTGCAAATAAATATGTTTTCTTGTTTTAGCTACAAGAAAAAGTTTGTTGATTTAACTATTTTTATTTCAATGCAATCTTACAGCATTTTAATAAAATGATTAAAAATAGTTTTTGTAAGGATAAAAGTGTGAATAAATTAATATATTTTTTTTATTATAAATAGATTTGTATCTATAATAAATAAGATTATTAGATTTTATTATATGTTGATATTAATTATAAAAAATGAAAATAAAGATTATACTTTTTGTTTTTATTGTAGATTTGATTTTTGATAATTCATGACATAACTTTAATTACTGATTTTTTTTTTGTATAAAAGGAATACAAAAAAAAAGGAAGTTTTATTTCTACAATTCTTCTTCAAGTTTTTTCAATTTAATTTCAATTTTTTAAAATTAATTTCGTAAATATTTTTATCGTAAGAACAGGGAAAATAATGAAAAAAATTAGTTAATAATATACTTCTGAATCAGAATATTTATATGAAATTTCATTTTATAAAAACTGAGCGTATAAAAAATTCATCTGAATTCCCAAATTATAATTTTAGGACATAATTTCCTAAGTTTCCTAAAAATGTTTATATTTTTCTGACGACAGCATGGGCTTGGGGCTCTATTCACCAGACACGAAGGTCAGTTGGATTCTAAACCCTGACCTGAGAAAATCTTTCACCGCTATAGCGGAAGTAAGAAGTGGGAAAAATTCCTCTAAATATTTATAATCTTGGTAATCAAAATAGAAATTGATTGATTTATAAAAAATATATAATAAATATTTAAAAGAACAAATGAAAACTGGCACTTAATGAGCTGATGCATATGATGGAGCGTGATCTTGCACGCATAAGCTAGAAATGTTTACAGAATTAATAGAATTCTGTTGTAAGTAGAATAAAGAAACATGTACTTGAACTAGAGTAATGTCAAGCATTAAAATGTTTGTTTCTTCAAGAATTAAATATGAGTCTTGAATGTGAAGTCTGTGAGTGTTTTATTGGGTAAATGAGAAAGTAACAAAACTTTGAATGAATTATTTTGAAAATAAACATGAAACATCATCAAACACTTTAGATCATTTTAAACATATTCTTATATTTCATTAATTAAACAGGATTAAAATAATCTCTTAATTGACTTCTCGTGCTATTATTATTATTATTATTATTAAGAATGTAATTTTAAAAAAAAAATGTTGCTTGTGTGATGCGACACATAGCTAAAAGGATTTCATGAAGAATTACTATTTTTAAGCCTCTTACATGCATTCAGAGAGATTTAAATTTCAATTACAGATATTAAATACACAGGTCTAAGCATGATGGCTACAAAATAAAATCATGTTACTAAACATAAGTTATTTTATGTTTGTTAAATTATAATGTATTAGATTAATAGAAATATTAATCCTTACCAATGCAATTTTAAATAACTGAAATTATGTTGCTAATAATTGAAAAAAATGACAAAGAAATTGTAGGTAAATTGGTATTAGCGAGTCAGTTTGATAGTGATAAAACTGCGGCATATTTTCAAATGCTAATGAATGAGATCAAAGCTGTGAGTGTTCTTTTTTATATGGCACTTAATGTTGGGTTCTGTCTTTACTATGCAGACAATGGAGTTTAGTTCGTTTGATATTATTGATGAGTATTATCATCAAAGAGAATGAGTGATTCAAAGATGAGATTATTGGTCTAATAATAACTAGACTGCCGTACATGTTTCTCGAATAAGCACTTCGAATGTATGATTTTACAGAGATATATGTAAGTTTAACTTGAATGAAATACGAAAAATAAAGGTTTTCTTCATACATTTCTTTAAATTTTCTTGAAAATATTTACAAAATTCTGTTTAAAAATAAACGATTTTTCTACTAAGTAGAAAAAGAAAACTGTTGCCCCATAATCGTCTGAGATGATGTATGAAAACTGACACTTTTATAAAGATTTTGTATTCATGCTAGTAGTGTTTATAACAATTTGAAATTATTTACCTAAAATAATAAATGGAAAATATGTAATCAAAGATGTCCATGACAATGAATAGCAATAACTACATAAAATTATTTAAATAATAATTGTAACACAAAAATTCGAAAGTTTACTCTGAATGAAAGTATTTCAATTATGTCATGAATGGTAACCCTTAATTTGTTTAGTGTAAGTTTCCCATCGCTTTCATCTATTACTTGAAATTCGTTTCAATCCACGTGTGCTTCAGATGTAGCTTTTAAAGCCCAATTAATAAAATTCCCTTTTGAAACGTTCACTATTTTCCTTGACAAAATGAATTTTTAAAAATTAGAGACAGATTTTTATATATTTTTAATAAATAAATTACTTACATTGGTGGAAATAAAAGACGAGATATATGAATGGCGTGGAGGTTTCAAATATAGTTATCTTCCTATCTCCATTTACCATTTGACCTATTTTTATGTTAAAATTAAAAAAAAAAATGGTACATATCGTATAATACTCTCTATTGCTATCATCTAACTACATTATAATTATAAGAAAAACTATTCCTATTGAATAAGAACTTTATTGTTACATACATTATGGTTGTTTTTGAAAACGAATGAATAGTTTGAGATGTTAAATAGTACCAATTTTTGCTGGCACTCCACTACCTTGCTATTTCTTCTAAAAGGAATAAAGGCGATTTTAAATGAATTATATCTTTTTACAGACAAAAACATCTCTCTCCTCTAACAGACAAAAACTGTGCCAAGTTAAATGGAAAAAGTGCCACTTTAATGAATGCTATCAACATTTATACTGCTGTTTGCTTTTGCCTGGTTATCACTTCGTCACGTCAATAAATGCTCACATCATTTGATTTCTATTAAAATTGGTTCTTTAGAAAAAAGCGTAGTAGTTTGTTATCAAATGATAATTTTTGCTAATGAACAAACTTTATGTCTATTTTAAAAAACAAAAAGTTGGACACCAAGTTGCTGATGTCGTTTTCCTGTATCATTCTGCTAATTTTCTTAAATAAATATAATAGCAAGCGAAAAGGACATTTTTGTGTTTGACTTGTATTATGGATAGCTTCAAGGATGTTCGCGTTAAACAAATGAACATTGAAGGGCAGGTATCGCCATTTTTGCTACTGTGATCTTTATCTTCCTACCCACTTTTTTGCACTCGAATCAAAATGATTTCAAGCTAATGACATCTTTCCTTTTACCTTTTCTGATGGGCAAACACAGATGCACAAATGAAATCTTTGGGATGTTGCAAATTATAGTTTTGATGTTTTGACATAATGAGCAACTACTGTATCCGTAACAATGCACAAATAGATTCTTTGGGATTCTGTAAACTACCTTTTTGGAATCTTTCATCCTTTTTTAATGCTATCTTTCGATATTTTTCAGACATGCTTCCCTCTCCTTTACTGTGGAAACCAAGAATTCTTCTCCAATAAAACTTTGGCTTATACATTGTCTAAAAGGCCAAACACTGTGTCATCCTTATTGAAGAAATGGACACCTTCAAGGTCCTTCCATTTTACATATCATTTTCTGGGCATGTGTATTCTTCATTGGAGAAAATGATTCAAATAATGAATAATATACCAATTGTTTTTTTTGTATTACAACACCCAAATTTCGTGTTTAACTTAATGGAGAAATGGACATTAGAATGTTACAATCCATTTTTTCTGCAACTATGGCTAACCTCTAGATACTATGACGAACGAATAGACGTACTTTTGATATGCAACTACAAACATCATTCTTGTTTTTATCTTTGACAATGCCCAGTATTTTCACAACTATTTTTATCAAAGTTTTAGTAAAACTTTTGATAACATATTCCCTTTTTCATTTTTTTATTCTTCAAATATATTTGTAACACTTTCTTAAAATATCCATAATTTTGTATCTTCCGATGGTTCCGTGGTTCAATGAAAAGAATATTTTTTTTTCACCATCAATATTTTTCATTATTTTTTATCAGAAATAATTGAAATTTGAGAAAGCAAGATATTTTTTTAACATAGCACATGCTTTCAATATAAACAATCTTTTAAAAATCCAATATGAAACTCAATATATCTTATTATTATTAGAAAATTTCTTTCAACGCTGTAGCAAAATACTAGTTTTATTTAAGTTTGACTTATGTTGTCAAAACATTAATTTTATAGAACCAGTCGAAATAAAAAAACATTGTCTAAAAATTTTAAAGTATCATCACACAAACAATCACAATGTATAATTTTTTAAAAAATCTCAATGTATTCTAATTTATTATGTGCAAACATAATTTTTACTTAACAATGCAATTTGAATATATGATTGATAACTAAATTCATTTTTACATAAAGCAACCTCGTTAATTAGAAGGTTTTTAAAATTATTTTTATGATATAGATTTTTGATTATTATCATTCATTAATTTTTCAAATCAAATATTAGTAATTAATGCATTGCAAGTACATTTAGGTGTGTGTTGAAATAAATCTAATACTTTATGATAAAAAATAAAATTTTCTGCCCTTTATATTTTAAACAATATCTAACTTAAATTTATCCTACTAATTTTATTTTTATTTTACGCCTTCAATTTTGACTATAACTCTCCCATAGTTTTTTCAAAATTTGTAAAATCGTTAATTGTTGCCTTTTTCATATAGTTTTCTCTCAATTTTTTTATAATATGGATAATGCATTTGAAAAAAAAAATAATTAAATTCTAACTCCTACTATTTCTACTACTTTCTACTATTTTGTATTGAAAAAATTATACATTCAAATAATATTATATTACAACATGATAAATAATATACTTTTTCTTGATGTTATTTTAAAACTATAAAATGTTCAAGTAGACTTTAATTTTTTTTAGAGTAAAATTTTTTATCCTATTTTTTTCACACAGATTTTTGTAGTTGGGATGTTAGAGGGTCAATAGATATAGAACAATTTTTTGTGTCTACAAAGGGAAAAATCACATACAAAACCTTCAAAATTTGAAAAAAAATCAACTTTTTGTATTTGTTTCAATTATCACTTTAAGCATTTAAACTGAGTAAATATAATAATAAAAATGAGTAAATAAATATATATATATATTCTTTTTGCATAAATGCATTAGTACTTTTGTGAATTAGATTCTGGATGAAATTGATGTCATGGTTGAGCTCATTTTACAAATACTCTATTGGATCTATCTATCTATCTAGATCTAGACTTTTTTCGCCCAAAAGATTCAAGCAAAAATTGAAAATAATTCTTTTCATTGCCATTTATAAATAATTTTTATGTGTATTTTTTTTTATTAACTTTGGTTTATATGGTGCGACTTTTTTTTCTTCATACACAGTGCTATAGTAGTAATACTAAATTTTGAAAATTTTAATCAGTTTGACTATATTGAAAACAGAGTTGATGTAAGATAAATAAATGTTGTTGTCGAGAAATTTATCAAATCTCCAAGAAACTGTCATTGTTTATCATAAGTAAATTATTATCTAATTGTGATATACGATAAATTTATACTGCTTGTAAGAAATTTGACAAATCGCCAGTAATTACCACATCTTTTATTTTTTTATTAAATTTATTGACCCTATCTAGTTATCGCCATGAAATAATAAAATTAACTATGGATTATTGAGGACTCACCTTTTTTGGTTATAAATAATAGGTTCACCTGATTTTTTACTTCAGTTTTCTGATCGATGCCATTGTAATTTTGTATAAATATGATCAGTGTATTCTTAATATTTCCTTTCTATTAAGAGGTTCTTTATAAGCTGCTTGTTTGTCTACTGCTTATATTTTAATTATTTTTAAACTTAAAGTTTTAATAGTAATTGTGTTAGAAAATAATTATTTTATCATTTGATGATTTTTATTTTTAAAAAGTCTTTAAGCTGATGATAAACGATTCTTAAGTCATGTTCAAAGGAGAGACGAGAGTCAGTCTCATTAATGAATTCTGAACTTGTTTGTCAGTCACCCATGTATGCCATTTGTCTCTACCTCGCTCTGATCAGAAAGGGTTTTTCCCGCACATCAAAAGGACTCTCGGAGACACCATCTACTGCCAGCTATCACTCACAGTCAGAGATAATGTGGCTTGTTTTTCTCAGTCAAACTCAGAGTTGACTCGTACTCTCGTCTGGTGTGGTGTTGTGGAATAGAAAAAAAATTTAAATAAAAAATTACAATCGTTGCACGATTAACCTAGCACTTCCTCTTCTATTAAGAATCGCAATATCTAAGTGAGTGTAAATCCCCCCAAACTAGTCACATCTAAACATAAATAAATCGTTGGGTCTGTAGAATAACCCATTAAAATACCACTTTAATAAAACATCACAACATATTGCCCTAAAATACACGTAAAAATAGATAAAATTATGAATATATACAAAAATATCTGCACAAATGACATTAGTAAAACAAAACAGGAATATTAATTATCAGAATTAATAATAAAATGGGGGCCCCTAAAATAAATTTAATTCAAACTGTTAATCAAGTAAGATATACAACAATAAAAAAAAACAGGCATTGAAAAAAATACACAAAATCTTGATTAATTAAATTCATTCATGATTTATAAACAACAAAATAATAATAATAATATTAATAATAAACAATAGAATTCCAGATTTAGCAATTGATATGCAATATAGTATATTTGATGTCAATCTTTAAAGTTGACTCAAAGTCATTTTTGTCAAATGAGAAAAACAAAATGCAAATTTAGGCATCAATGTGCTTAACTTTTTCATGGAAGTTCAACGCTATTGAGGCATTACCTTTTGAAATACAGTTATCGCCTTCAGGGCCTTCTCTTCGAGCCAAAGTAACGAGATTTCACAGCCTACTTTACAACCTTTTTTCTTTATTTCTCCAACACTCACTATCTTGAACTCACACAATCTTTCTCCTCTGTCTCAGTATCACTTCTTATTTCCCCCTTTATCTCATCTCCAGATCACTTTACATCAAAATTTCAATTTGCCTCGTTGGCTAGATTTGTATCCATGAGACCGTCCCAAGACAGCTATTGTTAGTTTCAGGTGAGTGGTCTCCTGACCCTCATACTGAAATTCCCTGAGTGAAAACAACCTCTGCTGTAAATTTCCACTTTAAAGCAGTTAAGATAGTCAACAGTTCTCACTTTTACTACTTTTTAAAGGCGGTCACCATTGTGACACCTTTTTCATCGTCAAAGAGGAAATGAACGGGCTAAGTGGATAATTAGGACCATAAAGATTAGTGCTGAAAAGACTAGCTGCTGAATAGCATCTTTTCTTCTCTTTTTGAAGACTATTCCGGCAAAAGTCTGATATAGGAAACTCTCAGATTTATTCGAATGATTACTTTTTAGTGTCCAAAATCGTATAAATATATAATACAGACTAAAATAAAACATGAACAAATTAATTTAATTAATATATATAATATGATGACAGGACACTGGGCGTCTCTTTAGTGGTATTATATTTATGTTATGTATACTATAAAAATTTTAAATATTTGGTTTTACTTTCTTTTGAGTGTGTAATGTAAGTAACCTTTGCTATGCTCCTTGAGTAAACTTCCAATTTGTATGTGTTACAAAATTGATTCGCCAATGCCAAATTTACAATGTTCAAACTCTGAAATTAGCAAACAATGATAATAATTAATTGTAATTAATGATTTATAGCTATATGCGCTTAACTGTAAATAACAAATTTTATAATGCCACGATTGGGTCTGATGGTCGAGTGGCTAGCGCTCTGGGTCCGAGTCCCGTCGGTGTCATGGATGTTTGTAGGGGTTCGGAATCCACTTTAAACGGTAGGTCGTGTTTTAACAGAATTTTAGAGTGTTGCGGAGGCATTAGAGAGTTTTTTGCATATCGTACTTTAAAAATACGGTATTTTTCTTCCTAGCGCGCATGCTCATAGGAAAGTGCGCATGCGCATGCGTTTCTGTAATAATGTAATAATGTTGTTGCGCAGGCGTTTCTGTAATAATGTTGTTGCGCCGTTTCCGTTTTATGAGCATGCGCTAGATAAAAAACGGTAGAAAAAATACCATATTTTACCGTAAAAATACCGTATGCAAAAACTCTCTATTGTTACTCCGCGTCCGTAGCCTATCTTCAAGCTACACGTACCCCCTGTGATGTGAGTAACGTCGGTGCATTCCTTGCTTATTTCATAAAAGATAACTGTAAGTATTTGCCAGCTGCATTAGAAGAAATAATACCACGCTGGCAAAATGATATGGAGTTTATGTTTTCGGATGTCTTAATAAATAGAATATCTATTATGTGGGGGACATCGATAAGTATCTTAATTTTTTGTTTTATTGTTTAAGCTAGACATTGAAGGCTATAGAATTGATGTGCTTGCAATTCAGTTCATATTTGAATATAATCCGCCAATGAATTAATCTTCTATTAACTAAACGCATTCAGAAATGATGAAACTGCCATGAGTTCAGTCAACAACTCGAAAGCAATAATTAAACGATTTTCATATTAAAGTAAACTCTACAATCCTTCCCAGAAAAGTAAGCCACCAATTTAAGGCAAAAGTGAAAAAAAATGACGATCTTTCAATTTCGTAGTTTGGAGTTTCCCTTTAAATCTATTTTCAATATAAGCGATTTTGGAAAGGTCACATGATATTATCATTTAATGGTGGGTGGAAATAAAAGATTTGATGTAAGGAAAAGTAAGTTGTAAGCACTAAGTCTTAAGCCTTTTAAGTTGTATAAAGCGTGGATTTCATAAAGCTTTTAATGGAAAATATAAATAATGTTCAGCGGATTCTATGTCTTTAGTCGTTGTCAACTAAGCATATTTTCACATACTAATTAAATAACTTTACAAATGAAAGTTAGTTAACTAATTGGATAATATATGTTTTAATGCAATTTCTTACTGTTAAATGATTAGAATAATAGATTGTAAGGATAAATTACTATACAAATAATATTTCCTTTTATTTATATTTTTTAAGTATGTTATAGATGTTAATAAAATAATAATTAAACATTCATATTCTATTTCATAATTCATAAAATATCTACAATTCTTTAGTATTTTAAACGTATAATTTATGTTTACATTAATTAAATATGAAACAAGTGTAATCGTAGTCCATTAATTTCATCTAATTAAAAAAAATGTTTTTTTTTTTAATTTCTGGCAAATGCAGCATCGTGATCTTTCGCCATAAGGGGGCTGCACCGACTTTACTCACTTTGCATTACCCAGGGGCGCGCGTGTAACTTGATGATAAGCCACGGACGCGGAGTAACAATGCCCCCGCAGCAGCGCTCTACGATCCTATTAGGGACCGGGACCTACGGCTTAAAGTGGATTCCGAACCACTACAAACACCCATGGCAAAGCCGGGATTTGAACCCGATACCTGTGGTACCGAACGCCAGAGCGCTCGGCCATCTTAAAAAAAAAAAAAATTGTAGAAATACTTTTTTTTTCATAGGAAGATAATAAAAATTCTTTTTCTGATTCAAAATTAATTAGTTATCTTTATAAACTTTATTTTAAAATTAAAATGCTTATAATATTCTTCATGATAAAAAATTTATTAATAGAACAGTATGCATTTTTAATAAATTTTTTAATCATTTATAAATAGGGTTGCTCTTTATTCATAAAAAAAAAAATTAAACTTTCTCATATTAAATTTAGTTCAATGCAGCATGTCTTCTATGATAAATATATAAAAAAAAATATCTGGCAAAATGACAATTTCTCATACAAGTGTTAGGCAATATAAATACAATTTCACATTTCTTAAAAAAAAAAAAAAAAATTGAAATATAAGAGAGAAAATGGTGTAAAACTGGTAAGTATGTGAATTACATTATCATTTTTGCTACAAAAGTGTTAAGATCAATTAACATTATACCTAAACATTGTAAATCGAAATTAGTAGAACAATAATCAAACTCTAACAATAGACGGAATAATGAAATTGTACACTTTATATGTAAATTTGTAAAAAAAAAAATTTTGGTGTACCAGTACTCTTTGTAGTGATAAAACTGCCATATATTTCGAACAACTAATAAATGAGATCCCATTGGTGAGTATTGCTGTTTTTAATACGCTTTTATTAGTTTCACCTGTATTTGTTTGTTTGTATGTATATAACTGACTTTTTTTGGGCTCGATTTTTGCCATACTTTAAGATCAGATTTAATTTAAACGTTGTAGACTTATCACGGATTAACCACACTAAAATATTTTGATCAGTTTATTATCTCATCATGATTAGGATCGCCAGGATTAGTGATTAAAACACACAGCCTTTGAAAAGTCATCTTGATCTGCGCATCATTTTCCCCTGGAAATCTGTTTCTCCTCCTACACGCTATTTAAGCGGCAAAGAAACATTTACAGGCATCTTTCAGACATTCAAACCTACGTGGGACAGCGGCACAATGGGTAACACGCCTGATTAGGAGATTCCCTGTTCGAATCCTGGCTGGCTCGACATATTCGCATTTAGCCTTTGTTTTACCACAATTAAATTATTGTAAGAACCAGTCCTCCGTACCGGGATCTCATTTAAATATTATAGTTTAAAAACACTAAAATACATGCTTTTAGAGTTAATCAAACTAAAAAGTAAAAAATAAATTAATAGTTTAAAAGAAACTAAAAAAAACACGCTTTTAGAGTTAATCAAACTAAAAGTAAAAAATAAATTAATAGTTTAAAAGAAACTAAAAAACACGCTTTTAGAGTTAATCAAACTAAAAAGTAAAAAATAATTGTTAACATAATAAAATGACTGACGAGAAAATGAATGTCACTGTTCTACAAGCGTGGGGTGCTTTTGTATGACATTTTTAAACTAACTCTGCATTTCTGGAATGAAACTAGTGAAAATGATAACGATTGATATAGAGCACCCCACGCTTTTTAGAACAGTGACATTCATTTTCTCGTCAGTCATTTTATTCTTATGTCAACAATTATTTTTTACTTTTTAGATTGATTAACTCTAAAAGCGTGCTTTTTAGTTTTTTTAAACTATTAATTTTTTTTTTGTATTTGATTTGTATATCAGTGTTAACCAAAAATATTTATGTAAAGACAACGTGGAGTTTACATGTGACGTTTTACACAGTTCAGGAAATATGCGAAATAAATTTATTTTTTAACTTCTTATTAAATCTTACTAGAAATTAGTTTCAAAATTTTGTGAAATAAAAAAAATTTAAATTAAAGTTTTTATGATTTTAAAATAAAACTTTTCCATTTGAGTAATTATTGATATAAAATATAAAAAAATTGCATGGCTTAGATAAAAAATAACAATTTTGCAAAATATCTTCTTCATATCCGTGAAAATTTTAAACATTTTTACCTGGTGGTTTGAAATGCCTTACATCAAAGTAATAAAAAAATGAAAAAAATATGTCGTTGAAATATACAATCAAGATTCGAAAGTTATGTTTATAACATATCACAAAAAATAACAGTTTTTTTTTAAAGAAACTAGAAAAGTCTAGTAGCAAAATTCTTTTTAATCAACTTATATTTGAACAGCATATTTATCGTTAACTTTCTTTAATCTAAAAGTTCCACATCTATTTCAACTACTGAATAAATTCTTTATCTTTTCCAATGTGGATAACCAAAAGGTATTTTTAAATTTAAACTTGAACGATTCTTGGGCAGCTGCGTGTATTGTTTTGATTTAAACAGGAATTTTATTAAATGACATATCTTTTTCTATATTTTTAACAATTTTCCTATCGACAGTCAAACAGGGAAAAATAACATATAAAAATGTACAAATAAGGTACTTTTTTTTTTATTATCTTTATCTGCTTGTTTCTGTTATCCACAAGGGTTTAAAATACTTCTAAATTCCCAAACAAAACAGGATTTTCATATTAACCATTTTTATATTTTACAAATATATACAGATATTTTTACACGAACCAAATTACCTTCTCGACTGACACCATCTTACTACAAAAGATAATCCTACAATCCGCCTTTTTTATTTTCAGTCCTCTCACCCTGCCTTCCTACTTTGTGACAGAGTAAAATGGATTCTTAATTAAAGACATCTTTTCCATTTGCCTTAGATAACAGAAAAATGTTATCTTTCTCATGGAAGAAAGAGTCGTTTTGATGTTCTTCTGCCAACATATCTCCCCCTTTTCATGTTTCCTTGCTTTTTTCCTCTCCATGACAATAAACACGACTTAAAACAAATGTTTTTATGTTTGCTATTACTTAAAAATAATAACAATAATTTATTTTTGCCTTATCTTAAAAAATAATTCTTATGTCAATCTCAACGATCAATGGTCACTTTGAATTGCTACTGTTACATTTTCGCTGTCGTATCGTTCTCTTCTTTCCAGTCTACTGCTTTGACATGGGGATTAAAACTTTTGCTAACAAATGACTTCCTTTCTTAGTCTAACATTGTACTTACCCTTATTTTCAAATGGATACTGAAATATCGTTATTTCTACTTCTAGGGTCTTCATTTTCTTGCCTAATTTTACATCATGGGAATTAAAACGATTTCTAATAAATGACATTTTTGCTTTTATTTAATAAGCAAATGTTGTCCCTACCACTTTGGACAAATTAGCTCTTCGACATTCTTCCTTTATCCTCATTCTCATTCTTGACGAGGATAAAAACCTAATGCTTTCGAGCGACATATTCGTCTTTCGTCTAGCCTATCGGACAAGTTATGTACCTTTTCACAGGGCAAATGGACACTTTGGGATTCTACTAGCAACTTTTTTTGCTTTGTCATTTTCCTCTTTTATACGTGTTTCTTTTGTCATAGAGTAAAACCTATTGCATTATGAAGTACATATTTGCCTTTCAACTTGTTTAAGAAATAAATTTTAGGATTTCTTGAATAAAAAAGGGACACATTTCCTGTTGCCAATTTTCTTTACCTTTCTGCTTCTTTTCCTTTGGAATGAAAAGAATTTTTGACTAATGATATCAATATTCCCTTTTTTAACTGTCTAATTAACAAATGGGAAAATGCACGTTACGTAATATGATGTTGTGATCCTACTTGTACCATCAACTTATTCATCATGAAAATATAAACAATTTCGAACTAATGACATCATTGCCTTTTACTTTATTGCCTTTACATAATTGCCTTTTACTTTATTGCCTTTTACATCATAGCCTTTTACTTTATTGAATGAGCAAATGGTAATGTTATTTACATAAAGAAAAATATACACATAGAGGTTCTACTATTAACATTTCTATAACTATCGCTTGTTTATACCAGCTTGTTTCTCTTTTGTATGGATAACAAAGATTCATAACTTAAGCGATTTTTGCTTTGAATTGTCTAATTTGCATATGCTGGGCTTGTCTCAATAAAGAAAGGGTAACTTCAACATGATGTTTCGACATTTTTATTACTGTTATTCCCTTCTACCCATTTGTCTCTTCCCAGAACTGAAACGGTTATTAACGAATGAATTAACTAAGGCTTTTGATTTGTTTAATGTGAACATTTTATTCCTGCTTCAATGAACAAATGCATATCTGGCGATGTTGCTGTCGTTTTTCTCTGCTATTGTACTTCTTTCTTGGAATCAAAATGATTGAAAATGACGTCGCTTCTCTTTACGTATCTAATGAACAAATAAAGTGTCTTTTTATGGAGCAAATGGGCATTTTTGATTTGCAGTCGTCTACATTATGCATGCTACTATTTTCTTTAATGTGCCAAATATGTTTAACAGAATAATATTTAAATAATATATTTTTCACAAACGCTTATATACTTACGTTACGCTTATATACTTATCTCTTATTATGACATTTTTTTATCTTTTAAATTATTATGTATTAGAATATTGCTTTTTAGAAATAAATTTTAGTAATCAATTATATCGAAAACAATAATAAATTATTATCCTGCATCGTTTTTAAAATAATTTCTAAGCAATGTTGATTAATATTTTTGAATATTTTCCTAAATTTGTAACACTACTAGTTTTTATTATTTATGAGTACATTAATTTTCTAAGTTATAAAAATGGCATTTTTTAATACGGTTGAACAAGTACATAGTCATATTTTTAACATTAAAGATAACAATAAAAATAAATTTTAAAGCATATTATAAATGTAATATGTTTCTTGTATGCTTTAATCAATTTTTTAAAAGCAAGATAATCGTTAAAAACATTTTCTTAAACTTGCCAATGTAAATTGTAATTATTAAAGATATAAAATAATTTATTTTTATAATAATTAGTTTTAATTTGAGAAAAAAATTTTAAATAATGCTAAGTAATTAAGTAAGTGTTTAGGTAATGTGATTTATGTCTGTGTCTAAACGAATTGAAATAATATAAAATAAGGTGTTTTTACTGTAGAACATGTTATTTATATAGGTAATCTCTTGCACATATATGAAAATGCAACAGATTATGTAGTGATCAATTTATTCACCAGTATCATTTAAACTGTCGAGCGTTATTGCAGCCTTGCTTAATACAATGTATTCATATCAAACAGAAGTAATTTTTATTAAACAAATCACTATATTTTAACAAAAACACATCTGTTTTCAAGATAATGTTTCTATAAAGAATAAATCAATTATGATACTTAAAATTGACTGTTGGTCATTTACAAACAATGCTGTTCAGATGTGTTTAGCAATAAAAAGAAAAAAGAACTGATATTAAAATAATATTTTCTGCTATTTATATTCTTAATATATTCGTCTTATAAATCCACAATTTCGTTATTATTTTTTCATATTATCACACATTTTTTTTATTCATATTTTTGACTAAACTCTTCAATAAGTTTTTCAGAGTAAATAAAATTAATATTTATCTATGTTTGGTTTATTCAAACAATTTTTCCTTCATTTAGTTTTTGTTTTTACTTTCATTTTTTTTGGATGCCATAAGATTTCCTGTTGGAATAATATTATGCCTCATTGGGATAATAATTTCCTTTCTCTTATGAGATATTAAATCTATGAAATGTTTAAGTAAACATGATAATTATTGATTAAACCTTTCCCGTATTTCCTCGTAAGTCTTGTAATTACAATATCAGACAGTTAACAGATGTAAAACACAATATATTTTAGAGTCCATATATATCCCTAGCTAGAAATTTGAAATTATGTAAAAATGAATTAAGTAAATTATTATGTACTTTTATTTCATGTAAAAATATTTTTTTTTTCTTCTAATGCAGCTGGCAAATAGACCGTGATCTTTCGCCATAACGGCTGCACCTACGTAACTCACTTTGCATTACCCAGGGGGCGCGTGTAAATTGATGGTAAGCCACGGAGTAACAATGCCCCCGCAGCGCTCTACGATCCTATTAGGACCGGGACCTACAGCTTAAAGTGGATTCCGAACCACTACAACACCCATGGGCAAAGTCGGGATTTGAACCCGATACCTGTGGTACCGAACGCCAGAGCGCTAGCCATTCGGCCATCAGGCCCCCCCCATTTAAAAATATAAAACCACCCTTTTTAAGCAGTTGTATTTCTGGTAAAAATATATATAAGTAATATATATATTTAATTAATATATATTCGAAAAATATAGCTATTAATTAGCTTTGTAAATACAGAAAAATATATGTTTACATAATGTTTAGTAATATAGTTATATATTATATTAAATAATTGATTTGGTGCTTTCAAGAGGTAGCTGTTCGGTGAAGCAAAGTTGGTCGTTGGACTTATAAAAAGCAACTGAAAGTTGCTATACATGGACTTTCTTCAGATTTCCTCCCTCTCAACCAATTTAACAAGATCTTTAACAAATGCATCATGTTCCATTGCTTGCTAATCATCTGGAAATCAACCAACATCATCATGATGACAAACTCAGAACCCACATTAATTCAGAACTACAGACCTATTAGCCTATTGAGTTGCTAGGGAAGAGTTTTGAAAACCTCACCCATTTTCACATCTGGAAATTTTGCACTGAAAACTCCATTCTTCCAATGGAACAGTTCGGCTCAGACGAAACCATTATAATTGTCCTAAACTTTTATGTGTTTTATGTTATATTATATCTGACGTTTCCAATCAGAAGCTAATCACAAGAGGAGTCTTTCTCGATGTAAAAAAACCATTCTACTGACTATGGCCCGATGAACTCATTTATAAAATGATAAAACTTAAATTCACGATATGGCTTATCTTATTTATCATCAATTACCTCAACGACAAAACTTCCAAAGTTTGCGTTAATGGTGAATTATCCACTGCCGTTCTGGTACCCTTCAGGGAAACATCCTCAATCCTATCCTCTACAATATTTTTGCCTATGTCTTCCCCACAAATATCCGACTTTTCGCAGATGACTCTGAAGCTCTAGCTCTAGGATCAATTCTGCAATTTGTAATATAGAAACTTCACAAAGTACTTATAATCTGTAGATATTTATTGCTATTTTTCTATTTGATTTATTATTCTGCCAGCGACTTTAAAATATTGCGAGGTATCTATATTACAAATATTTTGAATATTTGTAGTATAGAACACTTCTGGATATATATATATTCTGATTATTATTCTTTCTCTATTCTGAATATTTTCAGAAAAGATCATGTCGGATCATCCAGTGGTGACGTTTACCTGTTCGACGAATCAATAAGCTGGAAAACGAAGTTAAAATACCGTGTATTTATTATCGTCAGTGAATTAACATTTCGAAGCCATCCATATTCATGCTGAAAAGTCTTACTACCTAAGTCACTCACTCATCAACAAATACTCCATACTTTCTTTCTCTTACAAAGTTCTTTTACAAAAGAAGTTCTCCGACCTATTTTCACCTATGTAGTCCCAGTATGAGGATTAATAGCCTAATAAAAAAATTCAAATCTAAATTATCAAAATAAGTTCCTTCATATCATCAATGGCGTTCCGTGACATGTACGTAACTCAACTATCCATCAAGATTTTAATATTGAAACAATCGACGACCACTTCAAAATGATCTGAGGAAAATGTTTCACCAATGTTACTATTTACGAGAATCCTATCATCCAAGCCCAAACCTTCTTTACTCATCTCAACTGTAAATATAAATACCCCTACGTAGACCATAAATTCTCCTACCAGATGAAATCATAACTTATAGTACAGCCTCCATAATAAACTTAAAAAAAAGCACTAATTCACTCATTCGCACCATTCCAGTCTCTTCTATCAACTCTGACAAAAAATAAGCTTTCTCCAATAATGAGCAGATGAACTCATTTTTGTCTGTAATAGTATATCCAGCACTTTGTTGTAGAAATTAAATTTTGTACGGTTTATCCTCATATTCATAAGAAAAAGAAAAGCAATAGAATTCCCTTTTGCTAAGACTCAAGTGCAACTGATCTTATTATCGTATGTAAGATAAAATATTTATATTAACCAGTTTTATTGTATAATCTTTAAGAATAATTTTCTTCCACCTCTTTTACAAAAACACATACGCTGTTGTTTCCAAATGATAAGCACTTTAGCCAATTGAATATAACAAATTGGCAATTCAACGATACCCAAGATACACCAAAGAGGTCTGTTACATTTCAAATTGTATTACTGTAATTTGAATCGTACATTTTAAATTGTGACATATTTGAGAATCTTATATCCAGACCTCTTGACCTTACGCAATTTCCGACTTATAGGTATATAGTAGTCCTTCCTAGTAGATAGGAACTTTTAATTCGACATCCCATGCCGGGATTTGAACAAAGCTCCAATAGATTTAAAAAAAACGTCATTTATATGACAATATAACTCAGAGAATAGAAGCTAATATAACGCCTTTTTTTTTTTATTTAATTGCATTTATTAATTTGCCCTCTCTTGAATTTTTTGTATTGATATTAATTATCTTTCTTCTTACTTTGAAAATCTCAATTTACATTTGTATGCATTAAATGAATAGTTAAATGAAAAAAAATTTAACCACTTAAAATCATAATATAAATTAAGCAATTCAAATACATTTTTTTTATCTTTCATATTCTTTTTACCATTCTATCAAAAACATTTTTTCTCTTTTTATCGGAGATAAAAAAAAAATATTGATTTCCTCTAAAGATACACAATGTGTCCCGACACCTGTTTAATGACACAACGCAGCATACATCTAGGGCGCCATAAAGCAGAGGCGGGAAGAACTGTGAGCCGATGACTTTGAAATTGAATCCGGCGTTAAATGCCTCTGAGAGGGGGAAGTTACTAGAGAGCATCGGACCTCATAAACAATCGAAATAGTGCTCGTGGACCACTAAACACCAAATTGCTGCAAACTAAATTACACCATGCGCCTCCATATGATGCTCCGATAAGCCAAAAAAGAGGGCTGTGTAGTATGTGTTTTAGTATTATGGTGATGTTTTTTTTTTTTCAGTTTCCCTATTTTAAAGCTTGATTTTTTCTTTCTTCATTAGAGAGTTTTTGCAGATCTTTATTTTTATAATACGGTAATTTTGTCTTTAGCGCCATGCTCATAGGAATTATTACAGATACGCATGCGCAATTTTGAAAAGCATGGACGCATGAAGGAAAAATATTTTATTTTAAAAATACGGTTTTCCGATGAAATATTTTAATTTTTTTTAAATTTTCTTTCATGTTGTTAATTTTTCAAGAATTTTCTAACATCTGCTTGTCGTCTGTAATTTAAATTGAAAAGAATTATGATCCAGGTCTTCGTTTTAAAAAAAAAAACATTTTTTAATTTTATCAATCGAACAATATTGGTTTGATTGATTTTAGGTCTTGATTTCAAACAAAAATTTTAATTATGGTCTTTAAGAAATAACTTTTTTACATCTGTTAACGTTTGTTTATTTCATTATCATAAGAATAACGATCAGCAGTGATTAAGATATTTGCTATCAAATAGAAATATTGTTTGGAGCTTTTGGAAAGCAGAAATCAAACAACATCCAAGGGCTACAATTCATGTTTTTGCTGCTATTTACAAGCATTAAACCCACTTCTGGCACATATTTTTGCCAACTCTGTTACCAAACTGGGCCTGTAACAGCATAGCATAGCTGGCATCTGAATTTTTTTTTGTTGCCAGCTGTTGCTTAGTTTTGCTGTATCTGCCATTTTGTGGCATCTGCCTCAGCTAAATAAAAGGCCACTTTCCTTGAAGGGGACAGAACTCTCAACCTCACGCTGTCCAACAGCCTAAAAGCTCTTCCAGCATTTTTTTTGGATCACAAGAAAAATTGCCAACCTCACTGAGTAAAAAAGTCGTCATTTAGGTGATAATATAACGCAGAGAATAGAAGTTTATATAACGCAATATTTTTATTTTATTTTTATTAATTTGCTCTCTCTGCAGTATCTTGCATTTTTTTTTTGCATTGATACAGCAAATCTTATTTACATTTGAAAATCTCAATTTGCATTTGTATGGACTAAAGGGATAATTAAATAAAAAAAAATATAACCACTTAAAATTATAACGAGCATTACACAAATTGAAACACATTTTTTTCATCTTTCATATATCTTTTTCGTTTTCTATCATAATATCCATTTTTTCTTCTTATTTTTATAGGAGGAAAAAATATCGATTTCCTCTAAAGATACACAACGTGTCCCGACACATGTTTAATGACACAACGCAGCATACATCAAGCAGGCCATAAAGCAGGCGCGGGAAGAACTGGTGAGCCGATGGCTTTTGAAATTGAATCCGGCGTTAAATGGCTCTGAGAGGGGGGAAGTTACTTAGAGAGCATCGGAACTCATAAACAATCGAAATAGTGCTTGTGGACCACTAAACACCAAATTGCTGCAAACTAAATTACACCATGCGCCTCCATATGATGCTCCGATAAGCCATAAAAAGAGGGGGCTGTGTAGTATGTGTTTTAGTATTCTGAGGATGTTTTTCTTTTCAGTTTCCTCTATTTTAAAGCTTGATTTTTTTTTTTATTTCTTCATTGAATTGCAATTTCCATGGAGAGATTTTTATTTAAAAAAAATTTTCTTTCATGTTGTTAATTCTTCAATGAATTTTTATGTTAGCATAAAGTTTGTTGCGTTGAATTTAAATTGAAATGAACTTTGATATGAGGCAGGTCTTCGTTATTTTTAAAGAAACTTTTTTTATATTTCTTTTCAGATGGTATACTCGTTTGATTGATTTTATGTTTAGATTTTCAAACAAAAATTTTAATTATGGTCTTTAAGAAGTAACATTTTCTACATCTGCTTACGTCCGTTTCTTTCACTACACAGCTATGCACTACATTGTATTAAACCTTCTACTGGCACAGCTTTTTGCCAACTCTGTTTCCAAACTGGGCCTGTAGATCATAGTATATCTAAGCATCTGTAATTTTACTGCATTTTGCTGCCAGCTGTTGCTTCAATCTTGCTGCATCTGCCATTTTTGTGGCATCTGCCTCAGCTGGCATTAGGCCACTTTGGGGGGCTCCTTGAAGAGGACAGAACTCTCAACCTCACGCTGTCCAACAGCGAAGCTCTTCCAGCTGTTGGATTCAAGACCAAGCCAACCTCATTGAGTTAAAAAAAAAAAAGTCGTCATTTAGGTGATAATATAACGCAGAGAATAGAAGCTAATCAAACGCAATATTTTTATTTTATTGCATTTATTAATTTGCTCCTCTGCAGTATCTTGCATTTTTTTTTTTTTTGCATTGATATTGAAAATCTTATTTACTTTTGAAAATCTCAAGTTGCATTTGTATGGACTAAAAATGGTTAAATAAAAAAAAAAAAAAAAATATATAACCACTTAAAATTATTCAATTCAAATACTTTTTATCTCTTATATTTTTTTTCTTTATCAAAAACATTTGTTTTTCTTTCTATCATAATATCCATTTTTTTCTTATTTTTATAAAAAAAAAAAAATATTGATTTCCTCTAAAGATACACACAACGTGTCCCGACACATGTTTAATGACACAACGCAGCATACATCAAGGCAGGCCATAAAGCAGAGGCGGGAAGAAAGGTGAGCCGATGGCTTTTGAAATTGAATCCGGCGTTAAATGCTTTTGAGGGGGTAAGTTACTTAGGAGAGCATCGAGCTCATAAACAATGAAATGGTGCTTGTGGACCACTAAACACCAAATTGCTGCAAACTAAATTACTCCATGCGCCTCCATATGATGCTCGATAAGCCATAAAAAGAGGGGGCTGTGTGTTTTAGTATGTGTTTTAGTATTCTGGGGATGTTTTTTCTTTTCAGTTTCCTCTATTTTAAAGCTTGATTTTTTTTTTCTTTCATCATTGATTGAGAGATTTTTATTTTTTTAAATTTTTTTCTTTCATGTTGTTAATTCTTTCAATGAATTTCTGCTAACATAAAGTTTGTTTTTCGAATTTAAATTGAAATGAATTTTAACATGAGGTAGTTCTTCGTTATTAAAGTTTTTTTTTTTTTTTTTTTTTATATCTCTTTTCCGATCGAATACTCGTTTGATTGATTTGTTTTACATTTTCAAACAAAAATTTTAATTATGGTCTTTACGAAATAACATTTTCTACATCTGTTTACGTCTGTTTATTTCACTATTATAAGAACAACGGTGATACACTATCAAATTGAAATATTTTTAAATTTTATATACAATAAAAACTACTGAGGGCACAGCTTTTTGCCAACTGTATTAAACCCAAACTGGGCCTTAGCCAATCTGTTACCAAATGGGTCTGTAAGCATAGCACAGCTGGCATCTGCCATTTTACTGCCAGCAGTTGCTTCAATTTTGCTGCATCTGCACATTTGTGCCATCTGCCTCAGCTGGCATTAGGCCACTTTGGGGAGCTCCTTGAAGGAGACAGAACTCTCAACCTCGCGCTGTCCAACAGCCTAGCTTTTCCAGCAGTTGGATTACAAGACTAAGCCAAGCTCACTGAGTTAAAAAAAGTCATCATTAAGTGATAATATAACGCAGAGAATAGAAGCTAATAAAACGCAATATTTTTATTTTATTGCATTTATTAATCTGCTCTCTCTATTAATCTACTCTCTCTCTGCATTTATTAATTTGCCCTATCTTGCATTTTTTTTGCATTGATATTGAAAATCTTATATATTTTTAAAAATCTCATTTTTGCATTTGTATGCATTAAATGAATAGTTAAATAAAAAAAAAATTTAATCACTTAAAATTATAACGAAAATTACACTATTCAAATACATTTTTTTCATCTTTCATATTCTTTTTTTTTTCTTCTATCAAACACATTTTGGTTTTCTTTTATAGGAGGGAAAAAAATTTTGTTATATCGTTTATTAATCTGCTCTCTCTCTGTATGTATTAATTTTCCCTATCATGCATTGATAGAAATCTTACTTACCTTGAAAATCTCAATCTTCACTTGTATGCATTACATGAATAGTTAAATTTAAAAAAATTATTCACTTAAAAATTATAACGAAAATTACTCATTTCAAATAATTTTTTTTTCACTTTCATATTCTTTTTTCATTCTATCAAATAATTTTTTTTCTTTTCACAGGAGGGAAAAAAAAAATATTGATTTCCTCTAAAGATACACAACGTGCCCCGATGTTTAACGGCACAACGCAGAGTACATCAAGGGCGCCATAAAGCAGAGTGGGAAGAAACGGTGAGCCGATGGCTTTTGAAACTGAATCCAGCGTTAAATGTTTCTGAGAGGGGAAGTTACCTAGGAGAGCGTCGGAGGTCATAAACAATCGAAATAGTGCTTGTGGACCACTAAACACCAAATTGCTGCAAACTAAATTACTCCATGCGCCTCCATATGATGCTCCGATAAGCCATAAAAAGGGTAGTGTGTGTAGTATGTGTTTTAGTATTCTGGGGATGTTTTCAGTTTCCTCTATTTTAAAGCTGGATTTTTTCTTTCTTCATTGATTGAGAGATTTTTTTTTAATTTTCTCTTTTATATTGTTAATTCTTTAGTGAATTGTTGCTAACATAAAGTTCGTTGTCGTTGCCAATTTAAATCGAAAAGAACTTTGACATGAGGCAGGTCTTCGTTATTAAAGAATTTTTTTTTTTAAATATTTATTGTCTGTCGAATGATCGTTTAATTGATTTTATGTCTGACCTTTGAAGCAAAAATTTTAATTATGGTCTTTAGGAAATAACATTTTCTACATCTGCTTAATCCTGTTTATTTCACTATCATAAGAACAACAATTCCTAGTGATTAAGAGTTTTGCTATCAAATAGAAATATTTTTTGTCAAATTTTACAAATAATTAAACAACTTGAGGGACTACAATCCATATATTCACAGGCATCAATCCCACTACTTTCACAGCTTTTTGCCAACTCCATTTCCATGCTGGTCTTTACAGCATAGCACAGTTGGCAACTGCCACTTGGGGGGAGAGCTCTTTGAAGGGTACAAAACTCTCAACCACACGTCCAACAGCCTAGACACCAAGCAGATGAATTAAAAGACCAAGCCATAGGTTCCGGTCTGTTTTTGCTGCTAACATCTTCTCGAGACATCCGACTTCTTTCCACTTGTATGAAATAAATTCATAATTAATTTGGCTTCTCTAAAGAAAAGCGGCCTGGGAACCAAGTGGCTGGCGCTCTGGCCTTTGGTATTCCAGGCTCCAGGTTGGAATCCCTGGCGGTTGCAGGGATGTTTGTGAGTGGTTCTGAATCCACGTTAAACTGTGGGTCCCGGCCTGTTTAGCTCATAGTGTGCACAAGATGACCGTTGAGCGACAAACCAAACCTAAAAAAAAAAATTTAAATCTCTGAACAAAAAAAAAAAAAAAAAAATGTCGTGCCAAGCTCAATAAATGAATTGTCATCGTGAGTTGATGAACTCCATTTCTACTGTCTATTTCCACTGCTTTTCTGCTATGTAAATAACAACGATTCGTAACTAATGACATCTTTGTTTGCTTAATGAGCAAACGCTGTGCCTTCCATAATAAACAACTGGATGCTTTGAGTTGCTGATATCATCTGCTTTTCACATTTGTTTTTCGCCTAGAATAAAAAAAAAAAGATTGCTAATAAATAGCATCCTTGATAATGTGCTTGCCACAATGAATGAAGATCACTGATAATATATATCGTTATTTCTGTTGTTGTTATTGTATTCCACTTTATTATCATCAAGGGGATAAATTAAAATCCAAACAAATGACCTTCCTTTTTTTTCAGTATCTAATAGACACAAGTTACGAACGAATGTATATTTTGTCTACTACAATCTACCATACTGAAGCCGCCATTTTCTCTGTCTCGTATCTTCAGACTGGGAATAATAAGAATACTTTTCTTATGACCTTATGACATATTTGCCATTTGTTTTGTCTTTAAAATATTTCAAAATTTGTATAATTAATATTTTTCGTTATACTAACTAATATTTTATATAAAAAGGTAACTCTCACTCTTTGGTACTTTCACTTTATTGTGAATTTCATAGATAATATTGTTCCTTTATTACTCGTATGTGTCACAGTTTCACAACTGATAACGTTTTACTTTTTAAGGATGAATATTTAGAACTGTATAAATTTTTACGGAGACATGATAAATTTGCTTCAGAACTTTTCGAGATTTTTCAGAAATCAAGATTTTGTAATTTTAGTAAGTTGATTGATAAAAAAAAAAAAAATACTTATAAATATTTTAACATTATTTCTTATACAACGTGATAGTTGTTTTTGCAATAGCATTGATTTTGAGAAAGCGTTTAGGTAAAGCAGGGATTGTTTGTTACACTATTTTGTGGTCTATTAGATCTTGTTTAGCCACTTTTGATGAGGAGGTTAGGCAAGAATAATATGTAGCTCTATATAAAATGTGCATTTCATTTTGATTGATGATAGTTTTATTATTTGTAGTTTAATTTTTTTATGATGTTTGGTTTTCAGCGAGGAAATTTTTCATTTCTTAATGAATAGCCAGTCAAATTTTGTACCATATTAGAGTATTAATTTAATTTTATAGAATTATTGTCAAGTCAACTTAGCGATCTTGAGACAGAATCGATATGAGATAAAATGTTATTGTTGGCAAGAAATTTAGGTTCCTGAAATTGTCAGAATATATTATAAATCAATTCCAGTTCTATATCGATAACTGGAAAAAAAAACCTTTCGATAATTATAAATATTAGCTTTACTTATTAATTAGTTCAATTTATAACTCAAGGCTTCTGTACTAATACATCTGTGCATCTTTTGTTGTTTCTTGTTTATATTCTACCCTTATATTTCAAGTAATTATTGTTTGTATTTATTTTCTTGCTTATTTTTTATATATATTTTCTTATATTTTGGTTTCTTTTGTTTTAAGTTTATGCCTGGAAGACAAAATAATTAGTTCTCTTATTTCAGTGATATGTAGTCATATTTATCTTTTTACTTGTTTTCTTCATACTAATTTAAACAAAATGGAAAATATTTGTATTCTGTGAGATTTGTTAGATTCAATTGAGTCGCTGGCTATAAAAATTAAGATATATATAAAATGCACTAAAATTACTTCTATCAGGCAGCTGGACAAGATGGAGACTTACAATGACTAGGTGCGTCTCTTCGTTTTAACTTTCATGTTCACCAATTTTTTCCATTGTATTTATGGGTACATCTTTTATATCTCTTATGTATCACATGCGCTGCTATTTGCAAATACTTCAGCCACCTAAACAGCAGATATAAAGCAGATTCATCAATATTTAGGGTGTAGGAGTTGGGACCTATTACAATACATACACATTCTGCCAACACAACTTTGAATGAATATTTTCTATTTCTTTTGTCTTCTTTTCCCTACTGTGGCAGAGTTAAAATAAAAACATCAAAATTTTTTTTAAAACTTTATAACCACATGAGTCTATCATTTGTATTTTTTGTAAAAAAATATAAATTTTAAAATCTAATTTAAAATTTGTGTCCCCTTGTATTATCCATTTTTTTATATGACAATTTGTTTGATTGTAAGTAAACATAACACTTATTAATTTTTATAATACCCTCTTTATTATTGGTAATCTTTCGAATTTTTTTTTTTAAATTTATTTCACATCTTTCTACAAGTTTAAGAAACAGGTTTAGGCAATTTTCCGGATGAGAATTTTTCTAAGAACATATTTTTTCTTCTCCAAAAGTGTGATCTGAAATTGTTTACTTCTTATTGACAGAAATTGTACTTTTCAGCAATTGCATATATGTACCGCTGTGTCAATTGAATCGTAAGTGCCTTTGGGGCTCCTATTGGCTGAATTCTTCCCAAGAAGAATGCAAAAAATGCATTTTCTGAAAAGTTCCTTCACTTGAAGTTCCACTCTTCCAGTATTTTTCAATTCTCTTCAATGACGTGTGATGTTGATGCGATTTGTATAAGTAAGGTTAGGACTGAGGAAGAAAGCAGATCTTTTAAGGACTGTTTTATATCATCTTGGAAGCAGAAATAAATGCAGACTTATTTTCTTAAGGTGGAGAATTTGAAGTGGGACAAAGTATTCCAGTAACAAGCTTATTGATTTACAATATATTTCGACTTAAGATAAGAACCTTTTACGAATGGAAATAGCAAAAACTGACTTGCGAAAGGACAGGAATTTAGTTTTATCATTTTGTGTCACAGTCATCACTTTGGAAAAAACAGATAGGTAGGGAAAATGTCTCCCAGACAAAGTAGGATTTTACTAACTGAATAGATTAAACGTATTCTATTGAATCTTGGGCATTCGACCAGTATATGTTCGATGGATGAAACATTATAACTTGCAGAACAAGTTGGAAGATGTTCAAGCGAAGTAGAAGCGCGTGTGTAAAATAAATATCGATGACAATTTTACACTTATTCTTGGATTTAAATCAATTAATTTAAATCCTTTGAACAGCAACAGCAACTAATGCAGAAAAGCTTATAATTTATTTGTTCACTACAGGCATTTTGTCAAACATAGGGTAGGGAAAATTTCAAAAAGAGTTCATATCATAGAAGGAAAGAATATTCTTAATCAAAGAAACTGCCGATTTAGCAGCTATATCTGATTTATCATTAACTGTTATCCCTGTTATCCAGGTACCAATAAAAAATTAAATATTTGACTATTAAAATAGAATAAAATTAAACGGTTAATATTTGTAACATTTAAGGACCTCAATAGAACTCTTGGAGTTCGTGGCTAAATGAGGCTCATTAAAACGCTGATACTTCATGATTCTCCATTTCTGAAGAACCAGCAAAATAGCATATATTTTGACAGCAAAAAACAAAGTAACATTTATGTAAGACCTTAGAGTTCACCTCATTTTCACTGTTGATATTACGTCATTATTTGATTTGGAGATAAATGAATTATTGTTTGGTCATACAGATATAATCAAATTTAGAAAAAAAGAAAATTATTTATAGACTTTATAAAAATTAGATAAAAAGGGAATTTTTAAAAAAAAATAATAAAAAGGATTTTTAAAAGATTATTAAGATTAGATAAAAGGGATTTTTGATTTGTTCCCCAGACTGGGATCGATAAAATTTTTGTAACATTCAATGTTTGAGCGTATTTTCGTTTGAGATATAAAATATGTTAATTAAAAAAGTTCTGGGCCAAATAAAATTCTTAAGCACTTTTTCTCTGACACAATCGGAATTGATTGTCCTTATAACAAAGTTTCTGGATCCGGGTGTAGACCTTTTAGTTTAAAAAATGAAAATACGAGCTCTTTTGGTAGGAGAAAACAAACATATTTTTATTTGCCCATTTTGCAATTGTTCGTACTGATGTCTGAAGTTAACGTTCAATAAAAGCTATGTTGACATTAGAGCAGGAAACATGAAAGTTGTCCACAAATATTATTTTGCAGTGGTGCTAGCCAAGATCTATACGATCACACTTTTAAGGCGATCTCCTTCCCTTAAAGAGGTGCCCGGGAATCTGTTTATCTCTTGAATCCTAAGCAACTCCAGACCCTAGAGTCGTAACCACCAGCCGATTGATACACCGCAAAACTAGATGTACCTCCCGTCTATTAGAATCGTGGACAAAAGAGACGTATTGCCTATACAACAGTCGCGACTCTGGCTGGACTCAATCCTCAGGACGCAAGTCGCCGCACACGGCAAACACGCGATTCAAAATAATTAAAAGATGTTTGAAGAAAAGGTAAATACATGATGTTGATGAGTTGTAACAAGCTCCTACTCAAATGATGAGGTCCATGGACGGTGAAAACCCCAATAAAAAAGTAAGGAAGATAAAAAAAAAAAAGGATTGTAGGATTGATTGACGGTAGTCTCCTTCTCGAACCCACAAGAAATACTTTCTGACCCACGGATTTATCATTTCAAAACCAGTATGAAAGAATGAAATTTTGGTTAGGCATCACTTAGCCTCTAATAGGCCACTCAAGCTAATAATGTATATCCATTCCACAGATTTAAAAAGTAAATTTATTTGTATTTTAAATCATTTTTTTTAATTAAATAATTTATTTTAGGAATCTATTTTTTTGCAGTCAACACTTACACATATGAGTATTACTTCAAGTGTCAGACATAGCAAGAAATTATATAATGATCATCAAATTAAATGGAAATTTTCGCAATTTATTTAAAGTGCATCTTTGACACATAAACTTTTATGCATTTTCTAGATTAAAAAGACGATAGAAAGGTGAAATAAGTAATGAGAATTAAAATGTTACGATATTTTTTCTCTTCACTTTGTGTATGAATAGCACAGAAAGCAATGAATATTTAATCATTTTGGGAATGGAAATTATTCAATTGCATTAATGTTCCAACATTAAAGAAACTGGATAAAATCTTTAACTTAAAAGTTACACATCATTCTTTAAATATTTAATCATTATTTTTCATTTCCATTTTAAGTGGATTTTTTTTTTTTTTTTAGCAAAGGTTCCTTTTATTGGGATAAACATTTAGAATAAGAACTCATAAAAAATGCTCTTTGGGAATTAAATATGCAATCCGAATTCAGTTTTTTCAGACATTTGATGTTTTCATCACCTTTCTTTAGTAAACCTTTGAGTAAATTTAAATGACGAAAAGAATTTAATGTTCGAGAATGTTAATGTTGATTTTGTTTTGCTAATGTTTAATGTTAATTCTTGGTTGAGAATGGGTGTAAAGCCGATACAAATCCATTTAGTAATTAGGTAAGATCCAATTGTTAACGAAGGATGGTCGATTATTTAATTTTTAAAAGTGAATAATTTATTTCATGTAAAGTGTTAGCAGTGATCTACAAATAGATTACAGAATAAAGCTATATATTTTTGTCTAACCGAAGAATTCAGACAGAATTAATTCAGAACGAAATTTACCTACCGAAATGTGGACGAAAAAAAAAAGCATCCAAATATAATCTTAAATATTAATTATCCAATTTTCTTCTGAAATGCTCAATTTACAAAGCGTTTTGTCATGATTAAATTCAATTTATGCAAATTTGTTTGCATGTAAATTTGAGAAAATAAGAGCTATTTTACCCGATTTTGAGATTTAGATTATTTTTACTCCCGAAACCACAAGGGGGATCACTTTGAAAACAGGCGGAAAACTCCAGCCTAATTAGTCACTTCAGAAAAAAAAAAATTCTGGTCAACTCTTCGCAGAATTCACCACTTCTTCTTTTCCAAAAATCTCCTTTTAAGAAAATCCGTCAAGATAGAGGGAGAGGAGTCAGCTTCCCTTATTTCCCATTAAGTAGACATTTCTCAGCTCGTGGTCTATAATCAATCACGATGGAACAACTCATGGTATATCAATTGGTTGATATTCAATCTGTAATTGTTTCGACCTGTGATGGTCGCACAGACCACGAGTCTCATTATACATGATATCTAATATCTGCTATCAGATTTGAATGACAGGTTGTTCTCATTAGTAGAAACACTAATTACATGTAATATAATCACCCACAATAAAGATCGTCTATTCTCAAATTTGAGTGATGGGTTCATTATATATTTTTCACATTACTTACATTCCTCTCCTCTGGGAATGAAATGCCAAAAACTCTTCTCGTGAGAAGAAAAAAAAATTATACAAAACTAAAATAAAGAGAGAAAAAAAGTCCGCGGTCTCATTTTTAAATCAATGCTAGATTTATTATATTTTGAAAAGGTCACCTTAGTGTAATATTTCATTGTGGGTGGAAATAAAAGTTTTGAGAGTAAGAAAGACATTTTAAACTTCTGTAAGACATATAAATTCAGTGTTTTGCATTGCTTCAGCTGATAAAACGGTTGTTGGATATTAGATTGAACGATATTGAAATTTCAATAATACACAATTTTCTCTTAACATTCGGGACTTTTGAAAGCCATTATGCAGAATTATCTATAATATCTCTTTTCAAAGTAAACAAACTTTAAATTACATTAATTCTTAATGTTTAATTAAACTGAATTAATTTATAATAATTGAATGACACGCTTCCATATTTATTTACAGTGAATTAATGGCTTTTTAAAAATAATAAAATATTTATATATAAAATACGCTTTTTAATATTTTATTTTTATTATGTATTATGCTTGTATATAATATTTTTGTTGTCGACAAAAATATTTTCATGCATTAAATACCATTTAAAAAACATAGGTAATTTGAGATAATGTAAAAATTTCTTCATTTTTATTCCAATCTTGAATGTTTTGCTAAAATGATTAAGTTTGAATGAATATTTATGTGTATATACACTATGTGGAAGAAAGTGAAGGACACCCCACTATAACGACATAAACCCATATTTATTAAAATTAATAGGAGGTAGGGCCTCCTTTGGCTGCGATCACAGCTGCAGCCCTTCTGGGCAGGCTTTCCACTAAATTAGTCATAGTGGCAAGAGGAATTTCCTTCCAAATGTTTAACAGGAAGTTCCATAGTTCAGGCTTTTTTGGGGAGTGGGGTTCTGCAGGCCCTCAACCGACGGTCCAATTCGTCCCAGAGATGTTCAATTGGGTTAAGGTCAGGCTCTGCGCCGGCCACTCCATGCGTTTAACGTTGTTGTTCACATACCAATCAAGAGTCCTCTTTGCAACATGGCATGTTGCGTTGTCGTCTTGATACCAGCAATCATCCATACCGTACGTTGCCCACAAGGTAGGAAGGACATGATTGTCGAGAATATCTTATATCTATCGGCATTCATCGCACCATCAACCTTCACCAGTGGGCCAGCCCCATACCAGGAGAAACAGGCTCATACCATCAATCCTCCTCCACCAAACTTTACAGTTGGGACCACACACTCGAGCAAAAGGCGTTCTCCTGGTAAACGCCATACCCAAACACGTTCTGACAGTGTCCCTCAGTCTTGTAGCGACACAACACATGCTACAGTTGATTTTGAGCAGTTACGGAGACAGGATATCTCCCTAATTGACACCTTGGCAAGATGCAATCCAACCCACACACTTTCTCGAACTCAGACAACTCTTCCCGTGGCGGCATCTTGACAAAAAACAACTCTAGTCGACTCCACAGAGTATTTATAGGATATGGCTGACACGTGATACCTATTATTGCGCATGTGTCAGTTGTATTGTCGACTTTTCTACTTTTCGAGGGGTGTCCCGTCACTTTCTTCCAGATAGTATATATATATATATATATATATATATATATATATATATTAATTCACTTTATTAATATTATTTTTAAATATATTGTAAAATAATAATATTTCCCATATGTGAATTTTTACTGAAAACCTGCCCTTGCACAGCTATATCAAATGAATGAAGAAAATTCAAAAAGAAGAAACAACATCCCAAATCCATTGAATAATTTGAATAAGTTTGAGCAGCGTTTTCGTTCGTGAACTAACGTTCTAATATATAAAAAAATAACATTTTACCACGCGAATGCAAATAAAGGTTGCCACTAAACTTTAACTATGCCAACAACATTAAAAAGGAAATAATTATTAGATAATCAAATATAAATATAAGTATAATCCCTTTTATTGTTTGTTTATATTTTCATCAGTGGCAACATCTGAACAATTGTTTATATTCTATATCAGTGGCCGACATACAGTTATAAGAGATTATCTGAAGTTCTTTTTTATTTGTATTATATTTTCTTATTTCTTTTCTATTATTTTTCTTAAGAGCAATTTGGACACATTGAGGTAAAGCAGCTTACACGAGCATAAATCTCAAAAGTCAAGTCAAGTAAAGCTACAGTTATAACAATATTCAAGGAATAATTTATAATATGTCGGAATAATTAATTTAAAAAATTATATATTTCTGTTCCTATTTATTTTAAATAAAAAAAATCTGCAATGCAACATTAAAATAGTCATTATATTGTTCGAAAAAGAAGAAATAACGAATTTCTGTAATTAAAATATTATAATTCAAAAAATATTGGCAGAACACTTGCAAAATATTCCGGGTTGCGAGATTGGCTACTTTCTCAAGGTACAGTATTCTATATTTCTATCAAGAACTTTATCGTTCATTAAAAATATAGCTAAAAATCAGGAATTGTGCCAAACTGAGCGACAAGTTGCCAAATCGCCTCGTAAACAAACAAAATAGCTGCCAAGGTAAAGTTTTTGTGCCAAATCACCATTACGCCGAAATTCATCTTCAAATATTAATGCTTAATCACTATTATGGGGACTTCAATTGGCTATTTCGTCAAATTTTATCGCTTAACTTTTAATTTTGTCACAAATATGTATCCTAAGGAATACTGTCAGCACTTAAAGACAATTGCAATTCCAATTTCTTCAACAATGAATCCTTCCCCCTAACTGAAAGAAACTAAGAATATTCTTGCCAAGGACAACAGTTCTACTGCATAATGGGTGTATTTTATATATTATTTTATATCCTTAAAGAATTCATCAACAATTTTGAGCGCAGGATGATCTGCAAATGAGCTATCCAAATATCTGAAATGTACTATCCAAAGCAAACTCTTAAGGAAAAACTATTTATCTTTCTAAGCCTCTACACCTCTTTCCAGTTAAAAAAAAAGTTTCTTTTCCAATCATTCTCTAATATAAATAAAAATCTATATAATAACACACACACACAAATGATAAATTTAAGTTATAACCATTTAACCATTTTTTGTTACATTCTTTCCTATTGTAACTTCTTAATTTTCTATATGAAATCACTTAATGTGTTTCGATGAAGGGTCTTTAAATTCCAAAAGTCATCACATTTTCCGTCTAGCTGGTCTAATCTAACATGACGCATCTTTATTTATTTATCCTATCAATTCTTTTTCCTATATTTTGTTTGCACCGACAAAAGAATATGACATTTTCTTTTGTGAATCTCGTATTCTATTCAAGAATTTAAAAGAATAGTCTTTTAAAAAGAAAAGATAATTTCGATCAAGTGAAAACACGACGAAAATTGCACAACATATTTATATTTTTAAAACTATTAAAAAAAAATTTCGATCTTTCTGTGTTTCTGAATGAAGTGCACCTAATGATATGTATCTAATAAATCTCTCGAAGTGTATCTAATAACGCAACATATCAAGACGCGCCATAAAGCAAGGTGGGAAGAAAAGGCAAGTTTGTAGCTCCTGAAGATGAATACGGCGTTAAATGCTTCTGCGTGAGAGGGAAGTTATTTGGGAGCCTCTCATAAGCAAACGTAATGGTGTTCCTGGGCCACTAAACGCCAAATTGCCACGAACTAAATAATTTCATGAGCCTACCTAGGGTGCTTCTGTAATCATAAAAGAGAGTGAGTATGTTTTTAGTTTCCTTTTTTTTTTGTGCGTGTGGTGGTGTATGTGAGTGGGTTTTATTTCTTGTTTTATTTTAAGATTGCATTTTTTTCTTTATTGATAGAATGACTTTTTTCTGTGTTTTTCTATTCTATTATTTCTAACTGGGATACTGAAAATGAATACATGCCAGCAGAAATGTGTTATTATTGGTATTTTTTTATCCAACATTGAAATTGTAGATGCACCATAGAACATCAGTTATGTAAACGACTATATTAGATATACAAGTCGATGTCCAAGTTATTGCTTTTGTTTTGATGAATGGTTGCATTCATCTTTCGAATAGTAGATTTTGTAGCAAATTCAACCTTAGGCATGATACGTCAGAATAGCCATCTGCATTACACTTCTATTGTACAGCAATAGGAATGTGATTCAGCTGGCTGTTCTGGCGTATCGTGTAATGCAGCTGGCTGTTCCATATATAAGCTATGAAAGTATACTGCAATATATTTTTTTGTCCATGTTCGCCTGGCCTCTAAAGGATAGTACCGAAAAGTTCATATTCTTTTCTCTTCCTTCTGCGAATTAAAGGAAGAACTTTCCGTCTAACAGATTTATAGATTGGCATAGGCTCATAAGCTTGATGTTTGTGGTTGTTTGACAGGGAGCCTACCTCTTCTCTAATTACAACAATAAATAATAACCAATAATGTAATGAAATAACGTTGAAAATTATTAACAAACAAGTAATATAAAAATTCTTTTTTAAAGTCAATTCCTACTTTTTTTTTCACTATATTGCAGAAAATCATTTATAAATAATTTTCATTGACTTTTAAGTTTATCTGGTGCCATCTATTGGTAGATATATTCAACTTAAATATAAAAAACCTAAAATTAATTACTTAAATTTAATTACTGAATTAATATTTGAAAAACTGTATCCTTTAGCAAGAATTTGTTATGCATGAGTGAACGCTCATTTTTCCTAATTTTATTGTTGAAAAGTTGTGGTTATATTGAAAACCGACGCTCGTATTGAATTCCTTGGGAACTGATCTTTGAAAATTCTGAATTGCAACTTCTATTACAGGGATTTTTGTAGATTTTGAGTCTTGATAAAAATCAAGCTGAATCAGCTGTTGCTAGGGAAACTAACAACGATATGAAAATTTAATTGCTCATATTAAAATTTTAGTATTTTTATAATCTGTTTCTTATTTCAATTAAAAACTATTGTACCCTCATTAATATCTACTTTTCTTTTTTAACCAGAGATTTCACTTCTAAAATCGTGCAGCTACCGTTAACCATAGCTATTTTTAAATAAAAAGTTCAATTTTCCTACTCAGCACTGAATTAACAAAAAGCCACCTACAATTTTTTAATTAAATGGATGTTTATCATCTTTCACTTAATTAAATCTAACGAGTGTTTAAGTCCCTTCCATAATCAAATATTTGTGTTTTTATCTTTATAAAATGGTTTATAATACTGTTGGAAACTTCTTTTTAAAAACTCTCTCGATGCAAATATTCCATGTTAAATTCAACCTCAATGTAACAATGTCAGCAAAATAAAGGATACTTTTACTAAACCAGTGTATTGGGACAGTGACATTGATATTAAATAAATTTGATACCTGAGCAATGTGTAATTTTTTTTTTGTACATTGAGGGATTTTTAATTATCTATACCATGAACAGTCCTTCAAGTGATGAAAATGTAGGAATTTAAAAAAAAATTCAGGGGGTAACTGCTGGTTATCCTGTAAGAGAAATGTAAAACTTCAATTCGGAAACTCTACTGTTGATGTAAGGTATTCAAAGACGTTATATCCCAATAACCCCCTATTCTCATCATCTCTGAAAACAATGCATGTAATTCAAGCTAATGGTGAATTAAAACCAAAAACACCCTTGAACACTAACCACTATTTCTCACGTTAAATAATTTGTGAAAATTATCATTAATTATTGAACCGATTGAAGTTCTACATAGTATATGCGTAAGACATCTTTTTTTTTTTTTCTTGTATTGCTTGCTTTATTCTTAAACTGGCTGATTTTATTGTGTTAAAAGTTTTGTTGTGAAATATTTTTATTGATGTACAAAAATAAATGTAAAAAATGTAAAAAATGATTTATTTAAATTTTTTTAAATTTGATGTAAAAAAATGCTGAAATTTGAATCTTAATGTTAAAAAAAAAAACAGCATATTTATTTTAAGAATATTTTCTAAAAGAACACAATTGCAAATGTAAGTGAAAAAATTGGAAAAAGAATGAATTGCAGGATAAATACTCATATTTTCATAAAAACTGCTTCATGCTATGTATTTATTAAAAACAAATCAAGAAAATATTTTGATAATAAACGTAAACTATATGTTTGCTTTTAGTAAATTACAAAAAAGTAAATAATTTAAGGCATTTTACCATACTAAAACCTCAATCGTTGTAAATATCGTCTTCTTAAATAAAACAGGTATTTTAACTTCATTTAAACAGACCTACAAGTTAAACAACACTTTTTTTCCAAATTCAATGTCTAAGCACATCTGAGAGGCTTAATGGAACCTTTAAAGCAAACAGAAAATGAAATAAAACCCAGAAGCAACATGTATGTCTTTGCCGAGGTAGATGATAGCAAATGCACCTTTGCGTCATCCAACTCAAAAGCAAGTGTTGTAACGACACCCAGTTTGCTCACTCTTGCTAATTAAGAACGGCTAAGTGCGAATACCTCTGCACCTTTCATCCCTAATTACTTCATCAAAGGGAGGAAGAATCGCATTCCGGAGTTCCTCAAGGAGCCATCACCGGATTCCCACACTCCTTCCTTAATTCAATATTAAAAGAAAACGGCCCGAATTCAGGAGCGATGAAAGCCGGGGGAACGAATTAATTGGCAGGACGAATGAATGCGACAGCCGCACGGAGAATCGCTGCAGCTTAATTGGGTTTTATTGCCGGTTGAGAAGAAAAGATTCATTTAATTGTAACGGGGATCGCATAAAGTGGGCATTCTTTGTGATGTTCCTCGAAAACTTCCTCGCCTGCGATTGGTTTTCAGAGATAAATTTAAATTGAGTTATCTAATGGTTGTTGCTAAATAATTGTATAAAACAACATTAGAACAGGTTGTTAGATTGGGTCATTCTGGAGCGAGTTTCAGAAGAATTTTAACATATGTAATAGATAAAATGATATATCGATTAGACTTAGTTCTTCATATATTGAGTTCAATTTCAGAATTTAAAAATTAGGAATATAAAATGCTATTTCTGTATGCCTGGCCTTTAACATATGATGTTCGCTAATGCAAACACTGATATGAAACAGCTTCCTCATAATCCAGACTGCACCACTGAGGACCTATGGTGCACCCCTGAGTAATTTATAATTCAATTTCTTTTTTCATTATGAATTCATTATGAATTATGTATTCATTATGAATTATGTATTCATTATGAATTATTTTTTTCATTATGATCATTTATGAATACTCACACACTTAATTCAATCATATACTTTTATTTATTTTCAATGCATTTAACATTGAAAATAAAGTTTAAGTTTTTTCGGCTTTCAACAAATTTTCGGAAAAAAAAGATTCTACAGCTTCCATTTATTTTTATATTCGGAATATTTTCAACTCGTTGTCAGGAAATAGCAGTTACTTCTCCAAAGCTACGTTTCGAATCTGTTTATTTACTTTATTGGTTGAAATGGACTTTTCTAGTGAATGTAAATACGTAGCGTAAAGTCAATCAACTTGTGAGTGCCTCTGAATTTTTATTGGCTGAATTCCTACCCGGAATAACGCATCTGATGCCTTTCATTGACTTGTACTCTTTCAATTTCTTTCGTTCTCCCTTCACTGACTGTTGATGTTGATAACAATTTGAATAGGTACCGTGAGGAGATGGAACGTTTTGGATCTTTTTGTGGGAAATGTCAATCTTATACCATCGCGGAATTAGGATTAAATTTGTCTTTTTTCCCCCTCAAGTAGCTTATTGATTTACAATCTATCTCGATTTAAAGAATTTTTCATATAGTTTGAATTGAGTGGTAATGACACTTTTATTTCTCTCGTTTTTGTCACAATCGCAAGATATAGATGTATGCCTTTTACATCTAAATGTCCTCCGCAAGGCTTTAATTTTCCTTATATCATTAAACATGACGACATCAGTACGTTAAAGTGGTGTTAACCATTAAATAGATATCAGTAATATAGTTAGCTTTGCCCTTGTCAAGATGAAAAGACATCCTCCTTTCTTCAGAAATTCTGTTCCACTCCATTTAGCATGTATCAGTATTCAACACATGTTGTATTTAACAACATCGGTATATGATGTGCCGTACAGGTAAAAGTAAAGGAAATTTTTACAAAGGAATATAACTGACTGTCGAGTGGCTAAATATTTGGAGGTCAGCACAACAGGCGTTTGGATACAATCCTGGCGGCATCATTGATGGTTGTAGTCTGATGAATTCCATGAAAGTATAATTTACTCAAAAATGTGATGGTAAATTATACTTTCATGGAATTCACCAGGAAGAAATTAGTTGGCATCATGTTTCTCAATACAATGGAAGGATTTTTCCTCTAAATGAGCAAGGAGCTTTTAGTATGGCTTCATTTGTTTCTGTTTAAAGTCTGGTGGAGGACCCTTTTCTTCGAAAATGTGGCTTCAAAATATGGGTGTAATGTAGCAGTTGCACCTCACGTAACTGTAAAAATGTTATGTACCTTCCGTTTCCCTAGGTTAAAAACCAAACGATCTATCCACTAGTTTTTCCAATTCCTAAATGACACTTTTCAATTAGTTCTTATGAATTGGCTTGCTTCTTGATATTTTACATACACTCAAGAGCCAAAACATTATGACCACCTGTCAATAACGAGTTGGTCCACCTTTGGCGCGCAACACAGCTTCAACCTGCCTTGGTATGGATGCCACAAGTCCTTGGTAGATGCCGGAGACAGATTGTACCAGATGTTTAAGGAACGGTCACGCAAACCGAGATATTGCGAATTGGTGGTCTTTGAACTCTGAGCTGCCGTCCCAGGACATCCCAAATGTGTTCTATTGGATTGGGATCCGGTGAGTTAGGCCAGGACATTAACTGGAATTCAGCATCATGTTCCTGGAACCACTCCAACACAATTTTAGCCTTGTGACAAGGGGCGTTGTCCTGTTGGAACATTCCATTTCCAGCTGGAAAAACAGAGGCCATGTAAGGGGCAATTGGTCCGCAATGATGTTCAAATACCCTGTAGCATTCATGGTCTGATCTACCACAACCACGGGTCCAAGAGACGCCCAAGCGAACGTCCCCCAAAGCATAATACCGCCACCACCGGCCTGTGTATGACCTACTGTACATTGAGGGAGCAACTGTTCGCCTGGAAGACGGCGTATCCTAACACGGCTATCGGCGTGATGAATGACAAACCGTGATTCATCTGACCAGGCAACTCTCTCCCACTGATCCAAGATGCCCAGGGCCCAGCGCAGGCGCAGTTGGCGATGGCGCTTGGTCAGCAAAGGCACACGATTGGGACGTTTATCCAACAGTGTCCGCTGAACAGTGTGCTCCGATACTATTCTACTTGGCCTGCATTGTATTGGGCTGTCAGATGAGCCACTGTCTGGCTCCGGTTTTGCTTCACCATGCGAGACAGTCTCCGACGACCTTTTCTTTGATAGCGTGTGAACGTCCAACACCATGTCGTCTTCTGCTGGTTTCACCGTCATTCATCCACTTTGCATAAGTACTAACAACTGTAGATCGCGAACAACCCACGAGTCGTGCAGTTACGGAAATACTTGTTCCGAGCCTTCGAGCCATTACAGCCTGCCCTCTATGTAAGTCGCTTAGATCCGCAGCCTTTCCCATCACACACAGAAGTAAGTGAAAGAATGATTCTTCAGACACTCCAGCAGCAGTTAAATACCACTTCCACCTGATCACGTGCCTTCCACGTCATCCAGGCGAATTCATTGCAAAATGTAGTGGTGGTCATAATGTTTGGCTCTTGAATGTAGAATTAAGCTTGATTTCCCTATATTTTGATATTTTTTTTTAAGAAGCTAACAATATTATTTAAGGAAGATATTTTAATTAAATTTAAAATTTATTATTAATTTTAATTTTTGAAATGCACAACAAATGAAAGTCTAAAATGACGAAACTTCTAAAGATCCAAATAATGAAAATCAAAGTGATCTGGTCATATATATAGGTACAATCTATGTATAGTCATTCATATATATATATATATATACAGTCCAGTCACATTAATGTGACCACCTGTCAAAAGCCAGAATAACCACCTTTGGCAGAACGGACCGCTACGAGACGTGCAGAAAAAGAGTCAATTAGGTTTCTGAAGGTGTTCACTGGGATGTTGAGCCATGCCTACTCCAGTGCCGTGGCCAGCTGAGCTAGATTACGCGGTTGAGGATCCATGGCGCGAACAACCCGATCGAGGTGGTCCCACAGATTCTCTATTGGTGATCCGGTGAGTTTGCTGGCCAGGGGAGTACGGTAAACTCATCCTGGTGCTCTTCGAACCACGCACATAACTGCAAGCTGTATGACACCCTCGCATTGTCCTGCTGGTAGATGCCCTCATTCTGAGGAAAATAATTCGCATGTAGGGGGACATGGTCCGCAAGGACAGATGCGTACTTGTGCTGATCCATCGTGCCTTCCACAATGATGAGTGCACCCAGTGAATGTCAGGAAAACATTCCCCAAACCATAATGCTCCCTCCTCCAGCTTGGATCCTTCCGGCAATTGTTGCAGGGTGTTTGCTTTCAGACGTTTCACGCCGTATACGCCAACGTCCATCTGTCCGATGGAGCATATAACGTGATTCATCGGAAAAAGCCACTTGTCGCCACTCTGTGGACGTCCAGTTTCGGTACTGGCGTGCAAATTCCAGTCTTCATCGCCGATGAACAGCAGTCAGCATAGGTGCATTAACCAGGCGTCTGCTGCGGAGGCGCATGTGCAGCAACGATCGCTGAACCGTTATTGAGGAGACACTCTTGGTAGCCCCTTGGTTCATCTGGGCGGTCAGTTGCTCAACAGTTGCAAGTGTATTCGTCCAAACGCAGCCTCGTTCGCCTTTGTCATCTATAGCTCGTGGTGCACCACATGTGCCACGCCGCTGATTTTGGATAGTTCCATTTTGCCATGCACGGTATACTTTTACCACGGCGGCACGTGGACAGTTAACAAAATTAGCGCTTCCGAAATGCTACCACACTTGGCCCGAAAGCCAATAATCATGCCCTTTGGACGTCGGATAAATTACTACGTTTCTTCATTACACCAGCGATTGAAATACTTTCCGATGCCTTAAGACATCCTTTATATACACTCCACTGCAATGTGCTGCCACCTGCCTTTTGTGATTGGTTAGGTGGTGGTCACATTAATATGACTGTACTGTGTATATAATAATTCCTATAGATTCAATAATTTTTGGGAGATGAATATTCTGAGCTGTACTACAGTGAATTTAAAGTTGCTTTTTAAAAATCAATTTGTTCCTTGATTAATTTTGATAACTGAAAGTTAAACTTTATAGAAACTATATTTTTCATTTTTTGTGAATCTACGCTTAATACAAGGGGAACAAAAGTAAAAACTGAGTTTCATGTTATTCGCAAGAAAAAAAATCTACAACCGACAAAGAAATTTTGAAATATTTTCTTTGTAACAAAAATATTCGTTGTAGAATTATAAACTTAAGCGTATGAATTGAAAATGTTTTTTGTTTTGTTTTGTTTGCAACAAATACTAGGTAAGAAACGTTTCTTGGAAAAAAGAAAGGTAACCTTTCATTTTGGGAAAGTGAAAGAAACATGAAACACGATTGCATCTCAACAATGTAGCAGATCTTTCTTCTTTTTCTTCTTATTATGATTCCTCACTGCATTTCTATCCGAATTTTTTTTTTTTTATTCAGGTTCTCAGAAAAATCTGAATTTAGCAATCCGTTTTCCTTTTCGGTATCTAGTTTGTTTCGCACAACTTTAAAAGGGAAGAACAAAATGAAACAGCACAAAAGAAAAAAGAGAAAAAGCCGAGATTCAAAAAGATTTGTGTGGCTACAGATCAAACAATGTAACAGCGACATTTTTAACAAACTTTAATTTTAAATTCACAAAAGGAAAACAGGTATGTTTAAAGAAGTGGATGCTGGTTTGTAGTTTTCTTTCTCATCTTTTTTGTTATTTGTTTGGAAAAAATAAATATCAGTACTGAAGAATTTTTATTTTTTTATTTTGCAATGAAGTCCTTGTACAGCTGGCTATGATATTCTGTTTCATGAAAGCCCAGAAATAGTAAGATATGTAAGATTTTTAAATGTAATTAAGACAAATGATCACTTTAAAAGTATTCAAAAGAATTGAGTAAACCAACCGTGAAATATTGATCCTCATAAAAATTCTTTTTCACATATCTCCCTTTTTTAATGGTGCATCGAACAAAATTAATTAAAAATAATAAGATTGGTGAAATAGACTGATTTCAAATAATAAATAAAATTAAAAATAAAATACTGAAATCTGCTCGGCAAATTTCAACTTATCATGTGTGAACATTCGAAAACGGAGGAATAAACTCAGAAATATGCCAATGCTTAATAATGCACATATGAAGCAATTGATTGAAATACTACTTGTCAGACAATCCTAATGCATAACTATGGGGTATTATTTTTTCCATCTTAATATATTACTAATTCAAAATCATTCAGCTACATAACATCTCTTATTTCTGCATAAATGCAATCTTTTTGAAAAATCGTATCCGAAGTATTTATAGACCATCTATGTGGCAGATATAAATGCTCTCTTTTTTATATTAGAAACAATACTATCGCACTACAGCGATCATCTGGATATCATTAACTAAACATTTCCTATTACTTTGGCTCCACGATGGATATAGAAGTTTTCAAACTTGATAACTTGTACAGAAGCAATATCCTGTGAAATGTTTTTTATGGCGTTGGTATTTTATTTGTAACTCTAGATATCGAAATATTTTGTTTTCTTGGTATTCATCAATTATATTTTAAAAGACATTCTTAGACATCTCCAATACACCAGTTATATACTCAGTCTCTTTATTTGTTACTGAACTTACATATCTTAAGACTGGGAATCAGGACAATAAATATTAATGTCTTGTATCATGACTTAAAGGGATTTTAATGCAGTGGTCACAATTCCTGCATATTGTTAATTAAAATACAAACAATGCTTTCAAGTAAGCAGATACAGCGGTGTTGAAAATATTAATTGAGTTTGAGGAGTGAAGTCCTCCGCCTGGGTAGTCCAATGCCCAAGATTTAAAGCCTTTTCGGTTTTGAGCATCCAACTTATCAGACTTACTGGGTGACGATCCTCATGCAAATCTTTTTTTATTTCTTGTAAAAATTGGGTGCATGTCTTTTATTTTAACTTTGTTTGTTGCGCCACTTTATCTTGTTTCGTCAGTGTAGTTTACTTGTTTTTTAATTGACAATATTTTACAGCATCATTTTATTAGGATTTTTATCAAAAATATTAATTCACCATTCCCATGTTTTTACTTGGTACTGTATTTTACCTGTTCTCGCAATTCCATTTTTCGTCTTTTAACCATTCCATTTTACCAGAATTTTAAGAAAAGCACTGTTATTTGGCGCAAGTATGGCTAAGTCTGGCCCTTGTTCCATAAACCCCACCAACCAATCAGTCTTGGTATGAAATTAGAGAAAATGTAGAGGAAATTTTTTTTTTTTAATGGTGAACCATACAGCACAAGTGGGTGCAAAGATACTTGTGGTGCTGCGGTCTGGGACCTGTACAATCAAGATACTCCCCATGAAACGATTTCAGCTCTCTTTACACGATGCCCGTTTGCTTTTCCATCCATTGAATTCTAAGCTGTTCTAGACTCGTGACCTTAGTATCAAATCCAGCCGATTGCTACATCAGGATTGTTATATATCTACCAGTAACGCATGTCAAAGTGACGTGTAGCCCATGAAATAGTCGCAACTTCGACTGGAATCAGTCCTGAACATACTATATTCTTTTGCTGGCGCACAGGTCAACATTCACAGTAATCCATCAGGTTATAATACTGATAGTTTAAACAAAAATATTAACAACTCTAAGAGGACATTCATTATGAGTATCTAAAGCAAAGAATAAACCAATTAACTACACGCAGAATGGAAAAGAATTGAAAAAATCTAATGCAATAACAAAGGTCACTAGACATACAAAATGTGCTGTATAGAAATTGAAAAAGACAAAATTATAAAAGATCGAAGGGAATTATTTTGTCTGTTAAACATCGAGAGCTAATTTTCTCAATGATATTAAACTGTTTTAAAAATTTAATTTTCACTTTATTTTAAGATAATACTAACGAAAATGTTTATTTAGCAAATGTGTGATAATTTTCTTTACAGTCAAAATAGGCAAGATCTATTGAAATCTATATCTATCTATATGTAGTTGCAATAGATTTGAAAATCTTGCTGAAATCAATTCCCAGGATACCCTTTGCTTCAGCACAGGTCGATACTCACGGAAATCCCGTATGTTACAATATTGACAGTTTAAACAATAAGACAAAATTAGCAAAATTAAGTCAACGCACGATGTAATAATCTAAAGCAAAAAAAAACCAATTAACTGCACACAGAACTGAAAATTTAATGCAATGACAAAGATAGCCATAAAAATTACAAGATCTGCTGTCTCGACGTTGGAAAAGAACAGAAATATAAAAGTATGAAGTGAAAGATCACTGGATCATTCCAAGGTCGCGGCAGTTGTACATATTTAAAAAGGATGTGCCACTGGTGTCGTTTTAATGATTCTGTACGTACACAATTGATAAATTAATTAAATCGTGAAATGGAAAGTGTAGTGTTAGAATTAATATCTTCTAAACCAAATTAATAGCAGACAATTGATATCACTAAAAAAACCACTAAAATAAGAGAAACAAGTAAGGCAATGTTGGAAAACGAAAAATTCAAGAACCACTAAACTCCCAAGTTTTCATGTTACTATATAATACCAAAAGATTTATTATTATAATACCAAGAATCATAACCAATTTATTTGGTAAAAATAAGCAAGAATAATATTATAAAGCACATGTAAAATAACTGAGTTGGCTCAATTTTCAAAGGTCGTAGAAAGTCTAATTCTCGTTGATTCATTAGATTATTCGAAATGCAGAATGACCATGTTTGTTAAAACAACAAGAACTAATTTTCTAAACGATATTAAACTGCTTTTTTAAACTTCCTTTCTCTTTATTTTAAGAGTAATACTAACGAAAATGTTTATTTAGCAAATAAGTCATAATTAATTAATTTTTTTTGCAGTCCAAATGGACAAGTTTTTAAAGGTATTCTAAGTACCTTTCTACATATTTTCCATAAATTGTTGTTTGAAATTTTTACGAAATTCTAAAAAACTGTTCATTTGAAACAATAGAACAAAATCACTAAAATAATATTTTATTTCGATAATAGTGTTTTCAAATTTTCCTTCCGAAATTTTTTTTTTTCTAAATTTGGCATATACATTTGTTACATCCTGAAATTACATTCAGATTGTTATATCAGTATACTGGAAGAGCATATTAAAGTGTCCAGTTGCCCATGGAATAAATGCAACTTCGACTGGAATCAGTCCTGTACATTCTATATTCTTTGCTGGAGCACAGGTCAACATTTACAGTAATCAAGCAGGTTATAATACTGATAGTTCAAACAAAAATATTAACATCACTAAGAAGACATTCATTATGAGTATCTAAAACAAAAAATAAACCAATTAACTACACGCAGAATGGAAAAGAATTGAAAAATCTAATGCAATAACAAAGGCCACCAGAATTCATACAAAATGTGCGGTTTAGACATTGAAAAAGGCAACATTATAAAAGATCGAACTGAATTATTATGTCTGTTAAACATCGATAGCTATTTTCACAACGATATTAAACTGTTTTAAAACTTAATTTTCGCTTTATTTTAAGATAATACTAACGAAAATGTTTATTTAGCAAATATCTATTGAAATCTATATCTATCTATATGTAGTTTCAATAGATTTGAAAATCTATTTCAACTACATATCTACATTTTCTGTTAATTGCTAATGGAGATGTTTAATGAAATCCTCAACCACTGATCATTTGTAACAAAAAAAGAACAGGACCTTTTAAATTATATTCTATTTGCAGTGCTAGTGTTAGCTTTCTTATTTCTCTTTGTGCAGCTAATTTTATTTCCAGTTTTCTCAATAAATTTTTAATTTTCTGGTTCCGATAGGTTTTTAATTTTGATTTTATTATTCAATTGAATGTGAAATCTCGAATGTGGTTAATATTTTTGTTGTATTTATCCTTTATATTGAAGCATTTTTAAAAAAGAATTTAAGTTATTCTAGACGCAATTGGAAAATTTTGCATAAAAGAAATGTTTAGAATTATGGAAGGAAAATGGTTTGCTTTCAAAATAATTATGAAAAATTGTATAAGTATGATTGAGCAAAGAAATACAATTTTACATAATATTAATCGAATATGCAATCTGCAGCGCGACTTATATGAATTTGACATAAGCGATTTTTGTGCGATAATCCTATTGACGTATTATTTTATTCATCTTAATCGATGTGGCATGCAGCTAAATCATTTTGCATTAAGAATGTGTTTTTTGAATGAATACGATCAAACATATTCGTTTTCAGTATATTTATAGATCCTATTTGCGGTGCATGAATCTAAGATATTATTATAATGGAAATAATACCACAACAAAACAATGAGCATTTGCATATCATGAACTAAATATTTCACTACTGCATTGGTGCCCGTAAGAATCTTGAAAATTTGTTAGTCTTTATCTAATTATTATCGTTCGTCGACCTTTTTTAATTCTTCAACCTTGTTTGTCATTCTCGATTAGGATATATTTTGCTTTCTCGGATTTCATCGATTATATTTGCAAGGCATTGGTACTTTTCCGCTGATACATCTTTTGTCCGGATCTATGATGTATGATGTTTCCATCAAGTGGTATTGGCTGGTTTTACTGCCTTCATCAAGTTTCGACAGTGATATAGTAAATAAGGGAATCACCCTCTGTGACGATCATAGCCCCTTGAAAATGATAAAATAGATTTTCAAAGTTTATAGTTAAATTAAGGTTGAAAAATCGAATAAAAACCTAAACTATCTCTTGAGTGAAACTTGTGATTTAATATTCAATTCGAACTCAAAAGTTTCATTCAAAAGATTGTTCATTTTACATATACTTTTTAGTTGCTTTATGAACTCATAATATTTCTTTTTGTTTCAAGCGAAAACTTGGTGACATCGACAGTAGATAAAAATCGAAATACTTCCATGGACAAAACTAAAATCCGGAAATGTATCTTGAGGGCAGTTGCGACTTTTAAAACTGGAGCAAGTATCATCCATGTGAAAAATATTCGGAATCGTAGTAATGTGGAATTACTGGCAAACCTGATGTTAAGTTCGTTTTGAAAAAAAAAATCAAAAGGGAAAAACACGAATAAGAAAAACTCTGTGATTGAAGACAGTAAAACAAAATGAAAAATGTAAAACATCAAAAAGAAGATTGTTGAAATTCCGCTAAACATAGCTGTTTATCAATAAAGAACAAAGTATTAAAGATTCGCCACCATATTAATAACTTCATTTAAATAAGAAAATTAGAACACTTCAGTTTACAATAGGTGAAATCTCCGATGTTTCCTTCCCTTGACATCCACGCAAAATTAGTCATCGCCCCTTCTTGTTACTTACTAACACACCACAAATTTTGGCGAATGTCTTGAAAACGGCCAAATTGCGACGAAAAAATTGCAATATATAACAGGGACATCAAACAAAAGTAGACTTCCCCTTTTACTGGCTAAGATTTTTGCATATGATCGAACACATGTATATCCGAAAATAAATAATTTGGCCAAATTATATTTTAAAAGATTCTGTGATTTGACGACTTTTTTCGTCGCCAAGTGGCTATATCCTGCCAAATGCGGTAAACTCGATTTTGCTCGTATCGAAATTCCAATTCTCAATTTTCATGGGTTGACCTAGTTGATGTTCATTAAAGAATGTTTATACTCTTATGTTCTCGAACAACGTTCCCAATCTCATCTCGTACAGTTATTGCACCATATAAACACAGCCATCTGGACAACGGAAAGTCTTTTCGTTCAGATGCGCGAGAGTTCTGTATGGAGATTTCTTTTTTAAAAGCTAAACTTCAATTAAATTTTATGACATATAATCCTGTGACGACACTGCAGTAAAAATAAAGGGAATCTATTCGAATGATTTCATCTCGTTTTGGTTGCATCTAATCTTTCATTCATTTTATCTTGTGTGCTTACCAATATCTTTTGCGATATGTCAAATGCCAATGATTATTTTTAGCCAGAAATCCAGTCATTTTTTACGATTTCGTTCAGGAATTACATGCATTTATTTGAAGTCTAATTCGCTGATGAGGGAGTGAATTAAACCTTTTAGTTTCTGGTATTTTTATTTCTTCCAAAAGTATTCTGTAGATTATTATACATTGTTCATTTAATCAAAAATAAAAGTTTCCTTTAAATTGCGTTGCACTAGTAGTGGTTTCCCGCCAACTTGGCAACCAACAAAAATTGCCAAATTTTCGCCTTCCTCTAAAATGCGACTTCATCAATTTACCGTTGTTAACATGGTGTCATGATGTTTGCAGATTCTTGATACTCTATAATTATTTTGTAGGTATCATCTCTATTTACTCGCTTTGCACTTAATTTGAGTTTTTTAAAAATAATTCTTATCAATTATCTTTCATTTACTAATATATCAAGCATCTTTTTGTTGATTGTAAATAATCAATTATACAATTTCGAGGAAATAAGAAATTTTGCATGAGAAATGGAGAATCCTCCGATAATATAAGAGCTTTCTTAAAGTTCAAAAACAACCATTATTCCAGTATTATTTGAAAATTTTTGGAAATATATCTGCTTATCTTCCATTTTCCTCAAAAATATCTTGAATAAATAATGCTCGTTGACTATAAATGCCAAATTGTCCAAATCTACTCTTCAATTTGATGAATATTGAACCATGGAACAAATAGCATTATTGAACAATCATTGAAAAAATAGTATTATTCATAATAATTGCTATTATTCAGATATTTGTTTCAAAATATTTGGATATGGTCCAAGGCTCAAACCATTTTAGCAACCTTTCGTGGAACAGTCTTCGTATAAATGATAACTTCATATAAATAAGATGTAGCATCTGCTTCAAACCATCTCAAAGCACCAAGTCAAGTCAAGTTTGCTTCAAATGGTCTCTTCATTTATTAAATTTTTACAATGCAAAAAGAAAATTTAACAGAATTAGTACCATGCTGAATTTCCAACTATCACCAACAATCTGAATATCTAACTATCTTTTGAATAAAATCATAAATTTAAAATTAATGTGTAATCATAATTTAAAATCACGTGGTATGTCAGAGTTAAGAAAGGAAAGACATATGCTGCCATGGAAATAAACGATTTTGAAATAAATATTATTTAAAAAATTGAATTCAAAGTAACTGTTGCCAATTTAGTCGAGTTATTCACTTCCTTTAAACTTCCACATTTTAGTAAATGATTTGCTTTTATAATCTAACAACTTATTATTATTTTTTTTTTGTTTAGAGAAATTGTTATTTAATTATGAGATGCGCGTCTCTTCTGAATCCAAGGAGGATTCTGCAATTTAGAGTTCTGATATCGACAAAGGGTGGTATCACTTCATATCAGATGTCATTTTGTTTGTTTCTTCAGGAGGATTGGCGAAAATATTTAGGAAAAATCTTATAAATAAACAAGAGAAACCTGAAATGTAGAGCTCCAAATTTATGAATAATGTACTTTTTAGTAATGTATATCTCTATTTTATTGCTAGATAAAAATAGTAGGTACTATATATGCAATAATAAGATAGGACCCTGTTTTGGAACTCCAATTTCGCCAAGTCGCCAAACAAACAATTAGGTATAAAATATGATGCGATATTTATAAATAGTTCGGAAAACATCTATAAAGTTCGTATGTGTAACCGAGGAATATTTTATTCGTAGTTTAGGATTAGAACGTTATGTTTTCCTTCCAGTTTGAACTATTAATAACTTCAAACTTTGTATAATTTGGAAAATCTAAATATGTAATCGTGTAGAGGAATATTGAAAACTCTAGTTGGAGGAGGGAGGGGCGCTGCCCAGCTTCATACCAGGAATTGGGAAGATTGGATGTTGGCCTAGAATCTAGAACCGTGTTTCCAGTTCTTGTTGTTATATTTCGCGATCTAAGAGTATTACAAAATTTCAAGGATCATTTGGAAGTTATAACAATAAAAATTACATTTAAAAAGAACTTATTAGCAATTAAAAGAAGTTATAACAATAAAAATTACAATTAAAAAAGAAGTTATGTGTGGGAAATTTTATAAATTGAAACATTTTGAAATTTGAAATATTTTGAAATTTTATAATGTCGGCTTGTGTACAACGAAGGTGTAATAGAGGACAGGGTATTGCAGAAGATAGAAACTATCAATGCGAATCGAAAAAGTCATATGTAAATAGACAATGTGAGAACAAGGATTGTGGTTACATAGAAACCATTGCTTCCACGGACCCACTACCTTCGGGACCACCACTATCGATTACATTTTTTCCAGATACCTCGACGACTTTGCAGTGCAATTATATTGACTACTTCAGTAACCATAAGCCCATTGGTCATACGTTAACAGTATAACACCATTCTGTTTCAATAAATGCTTACACCATTCATTTATTCCTCTGTTTTATTACATCCACTATCCCTCGAATCTCCTACTTCCTCCTCCGAGTGGCTAGATCTCTGGCGATCGGTACCACAGGTTTCGGATTAGAGTCCCGGCGGTGTCATGGATGATTGTAGTGATTCGGAATCCACTTTTAAACTGTAGGTCCCGGTCTGTTTAGCCTAAAAGTGTGGACAGGGACCGTAAGAGGGACAAACCAAACCAAATTCTCCTTCTGCAAATCTGTTCAAATAGAGATGTTTTTCAAACTAAGACTACATAATAGACCAGAATACTGTGTCTCCTTTTTAAATTTGGAAAATTAAAAAAAAAAAAAAAAATTAATAAATTTTAAATTGTATTTCTAGATCTTAATTTGTCATCAAAAATTTCACATGCCAAATTTCGTTCAAGACGATGAATTTACCAAATTCATATCATTTGCATGAGGGCCAGTGATACAAAATACAATAGAAAAAAATATTTAAATCTAACCCATAAATGCAATTGAAACGATACTGAAATATATAAATCACAACTGATATATACTCACAACTGAAACGATACTGAAATTGTTGCGAAATCACCTCAGGTCAGAAAATTGGCTCAAATTCTCAGTCTTTGAAATGAAAAAAAATTTAAATGAATTTTGTTACACGAATATTATTACCTTGAAATCAAAAATCATCCCATGAGTAAAATTTTATCTCGAGAGCATTTAAAAAAATAGTTAAAAAAAATCAAATTCAAACATTTGAACTTTTGAATTTTGCACGACAAATATTATTAGAGAGTTCAATAAAAACTAAAAATAATAAGGATAATAATAATAATAATAATAAATAAATAAAAGATTTTGCTATCAAAAATATTTAAGTTTATAATTTTTAATATGTAACTTCTTTCAACACTAAATAATGTCCTGTTTTATATACTTTATCTTCACTTTCGGCTTTTGTAACATGCAAAGTAATTTTTGCCAAAATTTTTTTTTCGTCTCCATTGTGTTTTCATTAATCTTTTCAGCACATCACTCCCAAACTATAATGGATATCTCAGTTGTAGGCTAGTCGTAGTCATAGTAGCAGTAGCAGTAGCAGTAGCAGTAGCAGTAGTAGTAGTAGCAGTAGCAGCAGTAGCAGCAGTATCATGAGATATGCTGTCAATTTATCTGCTCATCTCCTACAATAGGGCAGATAATGAGTTTTCTGAGTTCTCTTCCATGTGACAAACAAATATGAATCAGTTATCGCTGGAAGAGCTTCCTAAATATTTTCAATTCCTTCTATTAGCTCACACTCTCTATATATATCTTGTTCAAATTTCAATCGTTCATAAAATACTTTTTATTCATCCACTCAAGTTCAAATACATTTTTGAACTTGTAGTGGAGTACACGTTAATACAGTTTTTCAAACATTAATTCATTAATTAAATTAAATTAAATACTTTTACTTTTTTTAGATTTAAGTTGCAGATATCTACCAATAGATAGCGCCAGATAAACTTAAAAAAATGAACGAAAATGATTTATAAAGGACTTTCTGTAATAGTGTGAAAAAAAAAGTAGGAATTGATTTGAATTTTTTTTATATATTACTTGTTTTTTCTGACAGAGACACTAGATCAACCCATATAAAAAATTTTGTTTATTTATTTATTTAAACTTCCAAAAAAAACTTTTGATAATAAAAATAATGATATATAGTATGAAAAATGTCTTTACCAAATAGACTTTACTTACGAGAAAGCAAATATTGAACAATTGGCTTTAATGTTAAATTTGCCTAAAGTTTGTCAACAATTCCATTTTTCTAGCCGTCAAAATTCCGGAGCAAACATTCTTCTCGTAACTTGTTTGCACTAATGAAACTTCAAACAAACGCAACTAATCTTCGATAGCTGGTTTATCAATTAATTAGGCTTCAATTTTAAAATCCGCACCCTGATGGCACATTCACAGTAGACGTCATATCACAAGAAAGTTCTGTGGGTCAGCCAAGAACAAAGGCAGCTTTCATCTCAAAATGGATCTCCTTTAATTAATTTCAAGGAAAGCTGCAGTATATTATCATTGATTTGTTGTCGCTAGATAAAGCCCTGTACAGTTAATTTTCCACGAAACACATTATTTGAACGTTTTATCTTTTGCAATAATTTCAGTGTTGTAGCATATAACAGACTTTGTTGTAGATTGGCCATGTTCCGTCTGTATAACAGGTAACCTGAAAAGTTCATAGGCTGACACATAGATGACGCTACTAGTATTAAATCCATATAACTTTTAGTTAGCCCTAAACTTCAAAAGACACGTTTATAAATTTGACAGCTGTTGCTCTATTAGTTTGTGAGTTATAGCATTTTTAGTGAAGCAACATTTGTTAGTTTGAAAAACTGGATAAAAAGGAATTTGATGTGTTAATAAAGCATTACTTTTTGGTGAAAAAAAATACTATTGAAGCCAAGGCTTGGCTTGATAAACATTATTCGGACTTTGCACCAGGAAAATCAACCGTAGAGAAGTGGTTTGCTAAATTTAAACGAGGCGAAATGAGCCAAGAGGACGATGCACGCAGTGGACGCCCCAAAGAGGCTGTTATCGACGAAAACATCAAAAAAAGTCCACAAAATAATTTCTGATAACCGTAAAGTGAAGTTGATTGAGATAGCTGAGACCCTAAAGATATCAAAGGAACGTGTTGGACATATCGTGAATAAATATTTGGATATGCGAAAGCTCTGTTCAAAGTGAGTGCCGCACGAGCTCACAATCGACCAAAACCAACAACGAATTGATCATTCTAAGCAGTGTTTGGAGTTGTTCAATCGTAATAAACCCGAATTTTGCGTCGATTTGTGACAATGGATGAAACATGGCTCCATCATTTCACACCGGAGTCCAATCGACAGTCAGCCGAGTGGACTGCACGTGAAGTGAACACTAAAAATGCTATAGCTCACATACTAATAGTGCAACAGCTGTCAAATTTATACGTGTCTTTTGAAGGTTAGGGCTAACTAAAAATCATATGGATTTAATACTAGTAGCGCCATTTATATGTCAGCCTACGAACTGTTCAGCCCACCTGTTAGGATATAACAGACTTGGTTGTAGATTGGCCATGCGCGAACATTGACTGTTCCGTCTGTATAGGTTTAGAGGCAGTATATGCTTTAAGCTTGACAAATGGGGGCAAATCAAGCCAATGGATCAAATCAAGACACCTGGAATGATTATCATCGAAACACATACACATGCAGAATTTTATCTTGAACATCTGGTCTTGAAAATATAGACTAACTTTTGTAATATCTGCATAAGAGGGTACAAAGTGTTAAGAAAGAAATAATATACATTCTTAGTATTTTTTACTTCCTGTATTTTTTTTCACGCTACCACTTACGAAATTTGATGGATAAGGCTGTTGATAATTAACACATTTTGGATCGGATTAATAATTTGAGTGCGAGTAGTAAGGAGAGAGAAATAGAACAAATCTTTTTCTCACTGCAAACATTTTGAGATGGTCCTTAATATTGGAAATTGAAGCATTTTAATGGATTTTGAATGCAAGGTATGATATGGCAAATAAGATAGCCTGTTGTAATAGTCTTCAAAAGTACAGGTCCATAAAATGCAAAAATCAAGTGTTAGTTGACATTTTTTCAGGACACTCTTTATCATGATTTTGAGCAGATAGATACACCTTGACCTTTTCGTTTCATTTCATGTTCAGTAACAAAAATTAAGTCTGATTCAGAAATTACTCCGCAACAAAAATTTTTAAGATTTATGTATTCGGATATCGATGAAATCAAGTAACTTTTCTTATTTATAAGAATGCCCTTTTAATGGTGTGAGAAATTCACTCGTTATGTCCCTGGATTTACATTTTCAAAGATTTTAGTCACTACTAAGGACATAGTGGCATTCAAAAGCCGATATTGTATTGGGTAGTTCGACATGAAATGACATTTTATATTAGCTGTTGTTCTATAATATATATATATACTTATATAAATTTACTAGTAATAAATTAACTAATAGTATTATATACAAATTTATTGTTTATGCTCTGCTGTGTTTGTTGTCTAATTATATATTTTGTTTACGTATATGTTTTGGAATATATAAGAAATTAAATAAATAGATACATTTAATCCAACATAATATGGAACATTTTCTATATGACTATAAACTTGGTCGATCTGCTACACAAGTGACATGAGATATTAATTCTGCATTTGGGAATAATACAGCTAATATATCCATAAGGAGACGGTCGTTTGAGATGTTCAGATTCAGGTTATTTGCAAGATGGGATTTTAAAAAAAGAACCCCTTTCAAGATCTGAAAACTTTCTTTGTAAGGATGTTCTGAAGGCAAAATTTGTAGTTAACCATATAATAACTGTTATAGAACATGCTGTTGATCTTCAAGTAGATATAACATTAATTTCAAGACTTCTCGCAGTGTTTGAAAAGGTGAAAAACTTGGGAAAGGGATTCTACACGAATTGATAGAAAAGTTGTCCCTTTTTGGGCTGTATCATACTTTGTGATGAAAAGTAGAAATATTTGGAACATTGGCTAAATTCAGACGAAATGCCTAAGCAATCACATAAGATAAATTTTTCAAAGACTATATTGATGGTTTAGTCAACCATTACAATTCTTGAAGTTAAACATTTAGCCTCATCATTACCGACAAATAATGATATTGTGCATTAGAAATTGTTGTCATCAGAACCGGCAACGGGGAACAGAAAATGCCTTATTCTTCTTCATAACTCAAGACCTCAAATTTAAGTCACACGCCAAAAACTGAACAAGTTGGAATTTGAGATTCTGACTCAGCCATATTAACAATTGTTTTCCACTTACTATAATCCTTTAAATATTTGGAAGGGCTTTTGAGAATAAATGCTTTTTGAGAATAACTCTTGTCAATTACGGAATTATCAAAACAATATTTATGATTCAGCATTGATTGATTCAGCAAAATTTGCCTTATTGATTCTAAATCAAAAGGTGTTTCCTTTGAAAATTTCATAAAATTGATGTAATTATTGTATTGATGATTAATTAGTGTATTGGTGTAATTAATTAAATGGAGCCCATTTTTGATTAAATATGTTCAAACGGTTTGTGTTTGTAACATTTTAAAAACTGTGTACTCAGAAGTTCATTTCATATGAAGCAATCTAGTAGAATTTTTTCGTGGACACTAGCAGTAATCTTTCAAAAGAAAGCAACCACTCAAGTTTGGATAAATTCTATGTACTTTGCCATTAAAACCAGGGAAATCTAGAAAATTATATTGGTTTAGCGAATCCAAGCCTTCACTGAGATACGAGATAGTAACCCGAAAACTGATGGAATTCAAAAAATTTCAGATCCGATAACACACCACCCATCATCGAGCAAAACGAAGGAAAGTAGATTGCTGCAATGTTGTTGGCACGAATAGATGCACAGGAAGTGACCCATCGATTGAATCTTAAGCAGCTTCAGCCATGAAAGGTTGAGGAAGACCAGTCGATTGATACACCAGGAAACAAGATGTTGTTGTTGTTGTTTCTTATACGACTTGGCAGACATTTTAGGCCAAGCCCACGAGCCCATATGCACTCATGATTGAAGGGGAAGGAAGCAACTTCTGTTGTAATGGAGCAACCGTAGGTAGAAGTCTGATTTTGGCTCCGTGACGCTCTTACAGTCATAGGAAACCGGGACGTGCGGTTTAAAGTGGATTCCGAACCACTTCAAACATCCATGGCACCGCAGAGAGTCGAACCCGAAACCTATGGCACCGAGAGCCAGAGGGGCTAGACAATCGGCCATTCAGACCCTGAAACAAGATGTACCTACTGTTTAAGAGGCTCAATAGGGGCTAACTGCCGAGGCCAAAGAGAATCTGTCGGCACAAAAGCTACAATTCCGTCTAGATTCCATCGCAAATATCCCCTTTTCCTGGAACACTGGTCGCCACGTACAATAAACTCGTGGAACAGTATATTGATAATGTTAGTCAAAGTGAACAAGTACAAAGCGAATAACAAAATACATTGCTAGACAAAGGAAAACTTTTTGAGAAGGACAGATTGAGAGAAAATAAAAATACGTGATAGATTCTGGCAAATGCTTAAACATATTCAAAATGCATGAAGGTAAAGAATAACTATTAGCTCTTACGAAAAATATAAGATCTGTTTTCTTGACGGTGAAAGGAAAATAAAAAGGGGCAGATGTAATGATCACCAAAGCCCAACCAGCCCACCAGCAGGCATCTAAAAAATGTGCCAGTGCAGTGTGTAATAACGAAGGGTAAAAATAGTCATCTATACCTCTATATAAATCAGCAATCTATGATATTTTATCTTTTTATAACACATCAAATACTTATCTGATTACGATAAATTTTTTAATGTTGAATTGTCCATGTCGAGTCATTTAAAATATAGGCTACATTTTGCATAAATTACAATGTATCCATATACGTTTTGTAAAATACAATTAATAATATAGATAATGCTCTGTTATCAAGTGTGAATTGTTTTTGTATTACGCATGTCCTTTGTTAAACACTTTCCTGTCAATTATTTAAGGTATTTATAAAATGTAAAAATTAGTATTTCATTCAATATAATTAAAATAATACTGTGGGGAAGAAAATTTATGTATCTAATTTATTTACAATTAAATGCTCATTATTCTTCAAGTAATAATAATAATTGGCTAATTTATGAAATAAAAAATTTGCCATAAATCACCACAATTATCCAACAAATCAATTAAAATCATATAATGGAAAATTATTTTTCCAAATTTTATATTTCAGTTAAAAAGACGTTTGCTTAAAGAACGAAAGTGGGATTTATGTTCGTTATCGACTCAAGTAAGAAATAAAATTTCTCGTTTATCTCAGACTCAATGTAAAAGTGAAGCCTGACTAAAAATCCATAGAACTAATTATTTTACGATAGACTTCATAGAAAATGATTTACGAGTTTGTGAAACGCCGTCTTCCTTCTAACAACATGCCAATAAGATAAACATTTAATCTGAGATTTCTCGGAGAAATATTGGCCGATGATCGTGAACGCCACATTGCATGTTAGAGTGAATGTGATGAACACCATATTGGAAGATTGTTGATTAATTGTAGAGAGCGTAATAGTGAATAGAATAATATTATAAAAGAGAATTTCCAAATCACAAGGACGAAATAGATTTAAAAATATAAAAGTTAATTTTAAAAACAATCTAATCTGATCAATACATTTTGTATTTTTTTAATTGATTTCTACGTAGGAATAGAGCCACTGTTTGATTTCGTAACGAGTTCAAAATTGACGTCAAAGCGTGAACCAAAATAAAAGTTTATTCCGTTTTCGAAAAATACATGACCCTTCTTTCATGCATCAAAGCGCAATAAAAATGTTATATTAATTTAAAATCTTCATGACCATGCAGCTATCGATGAAAATGCAAGGGACTTAAAAATAAAAAAGACTAGATTATTATATACTATAACCGTACTAAGGAAAGTGAGGACACAGTAGATAAACATTGTTGCCAGAAACACAAAAAGGTTGATCTCTTGTGGTTTATTTTTGTGGAATATCACTGCAATCAATAGCTACATAATTCATTCCAACAAAAAAAAATTACTTGGAAGAATGCAACAGAGACAGCTTGAAAGTGTCTCTCTAAAAATAAAGCATAGAGTCAAGAGAAAGAAACATATATATATAAATATAGAGCTACTTATCTTCAAAGTGATATGAAAATGAAAGTATTCAGAAGAAAAGCAGAAGAAGTAGAAGGAAGGGGAACTTTTTTCCTTCCCTTGATTGAAGAAAATGTTGATAAACTTCAGGATGATAAAATATGTAGTCTTGGATCTAAAAAAATTATTTTCATGTAGATATGCACCCCGACCGTCATAAATACACTGCACTGCATTTCAGCCTCTTTCAGGTCAATACAAATTTTAGAAAAATACTTTTGCCCTCTTAAATTCCATCATATTTTAACTTTCATTTAAAATCATTTTCACGACTTACTAAAATCAGATACTCTTATCTATTTGGATGATATAATCATTCCATGTGAATAATCACTTCATAATCATTCCATGTGAACAATCACTCCATAATTATTCCATAATAATTCCATATAATCATTGCATGTGAATAATCCTCCATAATTATTCCATAAGCATTCCATATAATCATTCCATAATAATATATAATCCTTAATTCTATATAATCATTCATCATTATATAATCATATGGAAATTCCTTATCGAATTTGTTTTCTATCCTTGTCAATTTTGCTTTCTCATTTAACAGTTTTGTAGTGAGTAACGATAACTTCAGTTGATGTAAGGTATAACCAAACGAGATATGCATTAGAGATCAAAAGTTTTTCATTAGAGATATTTTTGATAAAGAAAAAGAAAACTGCCTAAAAATAATTTCGTACACATTTTTAAAACTATAGTTGAATATTTATGTTTTTGAAACATTGTGAATGAGGAATAGTTTTTATTCCTATTGATGTGACTTACGATGCTCAAGCATATTTTTAAGTAGTTGGACAATTGTTTATTTAAGAAAATAATATCATAAACATGAAACGTGATTATCTATTAGCAGAAAGTTGGGCCAGCTATGAAAACATTTTCTTTAATGATGCTACAAATGTGGAACTAATTGACTGGGTATAAGACAAAAAAGAGAGGAGAAGATGCATAATAAAATAAATGCTTTAAATAGTAGTGTTTTACAACCATTAATTCATTCCAATACAAAAGGTTTTGACCAGTTTCTTTGTGAAAAAAATGGGATGAAATCTACTTAGAGACACCTTTTGTAAAATGTGTGAAATAGAGTGCTACGAGTATGTTATAGTAATTCAATGCTACTTGCTGATATGAAAATGTGTGATCCATTTCAATGTATCTGCGAATCGTTGAATTGACTATTTTGAATGTGTGCCAAGTTCTGCGTTCCCAAGGGTGGGCCTGCAATCTCGAATGAAATGGAAATGGGTTTTTTTTAACAAAAAGCTGCATTGAGAATGGAATGGAATCACAATGGAAACTTTGGTAGTTGAGGTATTGTAAAAGATTTCTTATTATTTAAAAGAAATATGAAAAATGTAGAAATAAATGGGGTATATATTAAAGTACGGTTTCACAACTTTTTCCATGTTTTGACGTTCATTCAAAGATTGGAATAATTTACGTGAGGTTGTCCTAGAAGATTGTTAATATATATTGATTGGATATACAATGTATTGAGATATGACCATTGTCGTGTATGTCTGAATGTACAAAAAAAACAAAAAAGATAATTTCGGATTAATATCAGCATTTGAAATAGTAAATTCAATAAATAAAGGGGAATAGGGAGTAAAATGAAAGGGAATATGTAAATTTATAATATTTTAAATGTTATTAACAATTCAAGTGGTTAGCATATTCGAACTACTATTGGAAGATGAAAAATCTTGAAATCTAAAATACAGAAATTAGCAATTTGATGTAAGAAGGGATCCAGCCATATTTAGATTAAATTATCTTTCGGAGAATATATAAATAATAGTAAATTTTTTTTTTGAAAAAGACTTATAACGACTGCCTTAATTTCATTGTCAGATTGATGGAGATCGGTTAAATTTAATAATAGGTTCCGAAAAATAGAATCAACTGCTATCAGCGTTCTTCTCTCTGCTTTTGTTCTCAGTTTTTGTTGCTTCGAATTATCATTTCTACTCAGGAAGGTTTCTAGTATGGGTGCGCAGAAGATTTGCCTCCGATCGTGGAGCACCTTGTAACACTTTTTAGTGGCTAAAAAAGAACTGTAACTTGGCATTACTGTTAGATTAATGAACTCTGTTTCAGCATGTTTTGTTGTATTATTTTTTTTTGTTGTTGTATGTTTTTTTTTTTTCTTCGTTGTTCTTTTTTTGCTGTAACTGTTCATAATCTGCCATTGGAAATAAAAAAAAAAAGAAAGAACAGATTTATTGATGTCGAAAATTTCATTACCCATGAATTCTTTTGGTCGAATACTCTTCGGATTCTTTTGGAAAACATTCATTTAAGAATCGACATCGAGAAAAAAAAAATTAAAAAATTCATAAAAATATGGGACGAATCTATAAACTTTGTTTAGATTTTAAAAGAACAAAATGAAATTAAATAGTCTGAAAGGAAAAAGAGAATAATATTAAGAGTAATTAAAAGTAATTGCAAATATTGAGAGTAATTACAAGTAATTTTTCCTACGCCTAATTTTGACTAGAGTTTAATTTCTAGGTTTTTGTTCCCTTGTATTTATTGCGCTGTACAAACTGAGAGAGTTCTAAGAGAAAGATGTAACTTATTGAAATACTATATGTGAGCGATTTCTATAGGTATTTTACATATTTCTTTTGTAAATAGTTAAGTTTTCATTATATGATTAAATCTGATATCTTCTTTTTAGTAACATAGCTTAAATTACTTTTGGTTCATTATTGAGCTTTAGCTGAAAAAGAATTTGAGTTCTTTGGGTGATAAAGTGACCTTATTTTAATAAAATACAATTTAAATTTCTAAACCTTAAAATTAAAAAAAAATTTTTTTTCTCACAAAAAATTAGCAAAATAAAGCTACTCTGTGCATTTCGAAGTACACTGGCATTCAAAATTAAGAGAATTTTCAATTTTCTCTTTTGGTTAAATATCTCGAGAACTATTAGACAAATTATAATGAAATTAAATATGCAGATATGTTAATATATTTTTGATTTTCAAGCCCCATAGAAATTAAGTACACACACATATATGTGCATAAGAATTGTAAAGAATAATTGTGCATAAGAATTGTAAACCCAAAAAATTCTAACACAGAACTTACATTATCGAACACAAATATAGGTTAACAGGGAATATGATCCTCTCTGAAAACATTAATTCATATTGAGAAGCCGTTCGTGCTAACGTAAATAAAAAAAAATTATCAAAATTCTCAAAATAATTATTCGAAGATTTAAATAAGATAGTTAAGAAACAGAAAATATATATTTATAAATATTCTGTGGAACATACCAATATAAAAATATGAAACATGAAGGAAACTATCTCCCTAAAACTAAGACCAAGCCTCCCATTTGAAATGATAAAATTGATTTAATTTGGCCTAAAGATCTACCATGGCCAGAAAACACAAATATTTATTATGTCTAGTCGATTAACATTCCACATCGTCAAAAGCAGTTCCTCTAAACCTTTAAACAGCTAAATCAAAGCGCTCCTTAGTAGAAGCTTTTATGAGAACTGGAATACCCAATGTGGTAATTATTAATTAAGGCATAAAGTTGATGTTACCATTAAATAACGAATTAAATATAAAAGGCCAGAATTTCAACCTCGATTTTCAGCTCCTAAATACTCGGCGATCAGCGATTTAGTGGAACGTTTTAATAAAATTATCAAGCTAATGGTTCATAGTGTAATTAGAACTGATTTATTAAACTGGGATAAGCATATTCTTAGATATTGTTTGCTTTTCGAGAGTTCCAAATTACACAATTTTTGTCTTACTATTTCAATTGAAGTATGGATGACGAGGGAGAATCTTTTATCAGTGCTTAAATCTTAGTATTGAGAAATTTCGATTCCTCTAAATGTGAAACAGTTTGCAACAGATTACTTGCAAGAATTAAAAGCCGAAAAAAAATACTAAAGTTCAGAAAAGAGTAAATATGCAAGAGAATTGTTCAAAATATTTTAATCGTCGAACACTTATGGAAGAATTCAAGATTGGGGATGTAGTCTACTAATCTTCGAATTGTATGGCAGATGGACCATCCCAGCGAAAGTGACAGGGTGAATTCAACCTCACACATAAAGAGAAATTACCTGATAGAAAAATACGCAAATTTCATGTTAATAAAGTGAGAAGATGTCAAACATGAATTCAATCTGTGAATGTAATATTTGAAAATGGTGAAGAATTCAGAGATGCAACAGTTATTCAAGATTTTTCTTTACCTATTAATAATGAAAAGCTAAATCAAAAACAAGATCAACTAACATTGATACTTTCAAGAGAATTCAAGACCTGTTTTCTTACTAAATTGAAATTAATTATCCAAATTAAAAAAACATAAAATTTGACTGCTCCCAAATATAGACAAAAAAAGAAATTATAGGATACCAGAATATTTTACAGCAGTATTGCGTTGAATACTGATCACTAGTTAACGATTTCCTATAGACAATGTAATTGAATTGGTGTACAATATCGGAAAGTCCAATATCATAACTACACTTGACTTATTAAGTGACTTATATAGCTACACTTGACTTATTAAGTGACTTATATAGCTATACTTGACTTATTGACTTATTAAGTGACTTATATAGCTACATTTGACTTATTGACTTATTAAGTGACTTATATAGCTACGCTTGACTTATTGACTTATTACTTGCGATACCCGTGAAACATTTAAGTAAAAAAGACCTAACATCATTTAAGACTCATCGTCCACACTATCGTTTTAAATCTTTTATGTTCGGGGTCCATAATGTAGCAGCAATCTTTCAAAGAATTATGAATAAGGGTTTAAAATAATTTAGAAAATTTTTCTTGTGCTTATAAAGATAATATTGTGATTGCACAGATTTTTTTTTGTGTTTAAACAGATATGACATCTTATCTTTTGTTAATTAAATTGGAAGATGTAGGCTTTAAAATGAACTTACAGAAATGTAATTTTGCTAAACCTCATAGTAAATGTTTAGGACACATAATTGGATTAAAAAAAGCAACAGCCAGATTAAGAAAAAGATTAGAACAATTCAGGAATCAAAAGTGCAAAAAAGGTGACGGAAAACAAAACTCAAATAAAAACTTTACTTGAAGTACGTAATTACTACAGGTGTTACATTTCACGTTATGAGGAAATAGCTTACCTCCTTACCAAACTGATCCAGAATAAAAAATCTTTCAAAAGTTCTTTTTCTTTGGAGTGGGATCTTTGGAAGTTTGTATTTTGGAGTTCTTTGTAAAAAACTGTTTGTTCTTTTTCAAAAGTATTTTGGAGTGAAAAGTATATTCGAGTTCTCTTTTTTAAAAAAATGAAAAAAATTCATTGCAAACGGCAGAGAAGAACACACCTATTTTCGAAGAAACATTTTTCAACATTTTGAAAGTTCTCAATTCAGAATCGGAGCATGTTTATCACTACAAGAAAAAGATGGAAAAATATACCCAAAAAAAAGTTATGTGCGCCTGAAACTCAACAAATCACCACAAAATTGATCTACCATCAAATGGGAAGCGGTATGGAATTGTGTAAAGAAATTGGAACTATTAATATTGGTGAAATGAATTATTAAATTGACAACAAATTCCCAACATATCATCCTTTATGGTCAAAAACCACGATCTTTCAAATTACAACAATGGACGCTAGCATATCAAATATATCATTTTCAGTGTTTTAGTACCTAGAAATGAAACTAATCAATGCCTGTCGCATTATCCAGGCTTAAAAGTTATTAAAAATACATATGAATAGAGAAAAAAACGTTCAACAAGTATAAAAAAATAATATTCTTTTTTTGGAAATTTTTGTGTTGAATTTGGAAATTTCATTTGTTATTTTTTAAAAAATTATCATATTTATGAAATAATTTAGTAAACTATTTAATCTGATAGAATGATTTATTTGAAGTAAGAAGATTAATTTATTTATTTAAAAAATATTCTAATACTTAAATATTTTTTGTTATTGAATAATTGAAACACCTTGCTTATAATGCTTTAGCAATGCCGGATTATTACCTACCTAAATTCAAGACGATGTAAATGTCCAAATTCTATTTTGATGCTCAGTTTTTAATTATTTTAACCTTATGTGCCCTTTATTTTACACTGCATTACACTTATATCTCAGTTTTGATTTTCCAGAGAAGTGAGCAAAAAAGGTGGAAAGTTGCATAAAAAGGTGCATAGTTACCATATTATGCTTTTGAGTTTTGTCTCCATAGAAATGATAGTGTTTAACTCTGTAACCGGCCATCGTTATGGTCCAAATTGAAGAAGGCTTCATTAAAGAAAATTAAGTACTATGTAATAGGTTGCATTGATAAATTTTTTGATGTTGTTGATAATGTTTCGATTAAGGGAGTTTTCAAAGACATAAATGTACCTAATCATAACGCAGCTGAATCCTGTAAAATGTAGATGCCGGAATGGATAAACCTGTAACAGCACCGTATTGACAATGACACTAGATTCAAATTGCTTTACAGCAATGTTATCAAGGCTGGGGTTAATTAAGTCCATGTATGGTTTATCACTCTGAATTTTACTCATTTATATAATATTATTTCTTTTTTATTCACTTTATTCTTACGATTCATTCTTGATGCTATAAGTTTTTGAAATATGAGTGCATGTTAAATTTCTTTTATTAGTGTAATTTAATATTAAATTTATTTGTCATGTATTCAGTTTATTTCGATTTTTGATCCTCCAATTTAAAAAAAATGCAGCTGTAGTTTTATACATTTGGCATTACCCAGGGGGCGCAAATATAATACAATCCCATAAAACAGCGTTATAAGCCGTGTTAAAATCGTTATACCAAGGCTTAGCCTTATAACGACTGTTTTTTACATTTGAAATTTAAGATATCATTTGTTAACAAAGCTTATAACGATTTTTTTTATGAAAGAAAACAAAATTGTGTACATTATAATTTTTAAAGAAAGTTAAACTTTCTTGCATGTCCAATCTAAATAACATTGGGATCCTAACATAAGTAATCAAAAAGAATTTCTAAATTATACAAAAGTATTATTAACTAATTAACAAGAAAGAAGCTTGTAATTTGTACTAGTTTAAATGAAAATTAAGACTTATTATAGGGTTCCCTTTTGAGTAATTGATGGCTTTTAATCTTTTACTAGCACAGATTTCACAAAGAATAAACGAGAAGTCTCCAAGAATGTAAGAAACAGAAAACAAAAACAGAACTATTTCAAATAAAATGAAACTAATTCATTTTTAAATCATTTTCATTTTTAAAAATATTATGGCTAAGTAGATAATAAAAATTACTTTACTTCAAAATTAGCCTGTTGACCTTTTGTGATTTGCTAGAAAGTATAAAATGTAACATAAATGCAGTTCATTTTCTGTATTTATCTATCGATTATCCTTTTTATTATCTATAGATTATTTATCTATCGTAAAACCTATGAGTTCTTATGGTATACTTTCAATTATTTTAGATTCAGAAATAAAAAAGTTAGATGTGGGCATTTGTGGAAGTGCGCAATATTTTAAACATTATGCACCAAAAAATAGTTCTTAAAGATGTCAACTAAAGCAAAAATATATGGCAAAAAATATATGGCAAAAATGGATATGGCAAAAATCCTCCATTTCTTCCATTAAAGCATTTGTAAAAATTGTCCTGGATGATAATTCTGTATTGGCATAATCTGAAATTAAATTTCCATTTGCGTGGCTTAGTGTTTTCTTTTCGCTCAAGACATTAATGTTGTTATCCTTATTCCTAGAACATAGAAAATATTCTTAGTTTTAATAAAATTCAATTTTAAAACTTACTGTTGCCTTTTAGTATAAGCTGATGGAAAAGTATTCTATTTGAAAATATCTAAAAGACGGTCAAATAAATTAAAAAAGGGATAAATTCTACGAAACGTGAATGCTATAACATTATTTTCTTCATTTTTCATTTACTTTTGAATGCAAATGGGGTTATTTCTTTTTCCTACTATATGTATTAAATGTAAGAAAATTTCATAAAAATATGAAACTCGTAATTTATGTATAAAAGGTCAGATGTTGCTATTTTTTTAAAATCCTGTAGTTTATTTGAAAGACGAATTTTAAAACCTCCTTTTGTTTTATGGATTTCATACAAATATTTACTTTTCAATTCAGAAAAAGTAATTTATAAAATATTTTATTAAAATTTTATCTATAATAATATAATAATATATTTGAGTATAAGTTAAAATTTAATTCTGAATATGCAAATTTTACTTTTTTACTAATCTAATAAGCAATTATGACACAATTTTTGAAATGGTTTAAACTTATAGCGTTGTATTAATAACGTTGAAACATAACGTTAATTAAGTTAATTTAAGTTAACGTTGTAATTAATTGTAATTACAAGTTAATTGTATTGTAAGTTAACGTTGTAATGTTATTATAATGATTTGTTAACATTTACCATTACGTTATTAGTTTACCATAACGTTGTAATGGTTCAGACCAGCAACGTGACGTTTTAGTTTAGACTTGCTTATACTAGACCGATAATGGCTTCAAGAAGAGGGCACTTTCAGGATTATGGGTATACTTTTTAATTTTTATTTATAATCAATATATATATATATATGTATATATGCATACAAATATAGAACTCTGGGTTATTATAATTTATTATTTATAAAAAATGAAAATTAAATATTTAAATTTGATTCACAAATGCAGTTCACTCCAAAGACGGAGATTATCAGAGTTCTTGTCTAAGACGAATTTTAAAAACGTGGCCTGCGCCAGCATTTAACACATGGTGTGATACATGAAACCACAAAAGGTTTCACTTTGGAAACGAGTGGAAACTCCGGCCTATACAGTCACTTCAGAGAAAAAAAGATAACCAACCCTCTTTGTCTACTCGCCGCAGAACTCTCTCCTTTCTTCTCCACAAACCTCCCTTTAAGAAAATTTATAAAGGGGGAAATCAGCTTCCCACACTTCTCATGGGAGTAGACACTTCTTAGCTCATGGTCTATCACCAATCACAATGGAACAACTGATGGTGTTGTCCAAATTCCATCTGTTATTGTTTCAACATGTGAAGGTCGCACAGACAATTCAATTGAGCACAGACAATTAATTTCATGAGTGTCATTATACATGACACTGAATATCTACTATCATATTTGAGTGATAGGTTGTTCTCAAAACACCAATTGCATGTAATATAACTACTTCTGTAAAGATTGAATGATGAGTTGTTATTATGTACTTGCCAAAAAATATACATTCTTCTAGGAATGCATATTTTTTGTTCTTTCCGTGAGAAAATGCTACAGACTCCATAATTTCAATGAGCAATTTCACATAGTGAATCTCAAAGCATCAAAAAGCACAATGAAAATTGCAATCAACACAGTGAAATAAATGTGATCAAAGAAAAACTGTCATATTAAACTTTTATCACAGTTTCATATGCAAGAAATATTTTCGATATTTCAAAACACTCTAAAAAATACTTTCTGAAATATTTATCATACCATATGCATTTGTAATACATAAAAATTCTAAATAGAAAACGCATTTCATAAAAAAAAAAAACTCAGGATTTTATATGTTTTTTTTTTTTTGCTGAAAGAATATTTTCCAAACTCACAAAAGCATTTGAACGACATGCAATTTATCTGAAAAGGTTTCCCAGACATCTAAAATGTGTGTGTCATAAAAACTACCAGAAAGTTGTGGTCTTTATAACTGTATATTTTTTGAATTGAATATTTCATGCTGCGATTTATACGAAATCGGATTGCTATACATTCATCTGTATTAGATGTAGCATAGCAGGAATGCTGATCCACCTGGTGTGAGATCAAATTCATCAGACTCTTGTTGTGAGATGATTGATGAGATTTCAACATACTTTGAAATAATCACCATCGGTGTGTCAGAATCCTCTCAAAAACTGTATATAAGAAAATAATGACTTTCCTACGAACGTTTAGATATACTTGCTACTCATTTAGTGATTATATTGGAAAAATAAATTAATGTAACCAAAATTCTGTCATAGCTAGTGTTCCTAGAATCTAATAGTATTTTTTAGATATATATATGTGCACTCAAGAGCTAAAACATTATGACCAACCCTACATTTTTGCAGTTAACTCTCGCCTGGATGACGTGGAAGGCACGAGATCAGGTGGAAGTGGTATTTAACTGCTGCTGGAGAGTCTGAAGAATCATTGTTTCACTTACTTCTGTATGATGGAAAGGCTACGGATCTAAACGACTTTGATAGAGGGCAGATTGTAAAATGGCTCGAAGGCTCGGAACAAGTATTTACGAAACTGCACAACTCGTGGGTTGTTCGCGATCTACAGTTGTTAGTACTTATGCAAAGTGGATGAATGACGGTGAAACCAGCAGTAGACGACATGGTGTTGGACGTCAACACGCTATCAAAGAAAAAGGTCGTTGTCTCGCATGGTGAAGCAAAACGGAGCTAAACAGTGGCTTGACAGCCCAATACAATGCAGGGCCAAGTAGAATAGTATCGGAGCACACTGTTCAGCGGACACTGTTGGATATAGGGCTACGCAGCAAATGTCCCACTCGTGTAATTTTTGCTGACCAAGCGTCATCGCCAACTGCGCCTGCGATGGGCCCGGAACATCGTGACTGGTCCATTGATTAGTGGGAGAGAGTTGCCTGGTCAGATGAATCACGGTTTGTCATTCATCACACCGATGGCCGTGTCAGGATACGCCGTCTTCCAGGCGAACAGTTGCTCTCTCAATGTACAGTAGGTCATACACAGGCCGGTGGTGGCGGTATTATGCTTTGGGGTACGTTCTCTTGGGCGTCTCTGGGACCAATGGTTGAGGTAGAGCAGACCATGAATGCTACAGTGTATCTGAACATCATTGCGGACCAGTTGCACCCTTACATGGCCTCTGTTTTCCAGCTGAAATGGAATGTTGCAACAGGACAACGCCCTTGTCACAAGGCTAAAATTATGTTGGAGTGGTTCCAGGAACATGATGCTGAATTCCAGTCAATGTCCTGGCTGCCTAACTCACCGTTCCGATAGAACACATTTGGGATGTCCTGGGACGGCAGCTCAGAGTTCAAAGACCACCAATTCGCAATATCTCGGATTTGCGTGACCGTTGCTTAAACATCTGGTACAATCTGTCTCCGGCCATCTACCAAGGGCTTGTAGCATCCTTGCCAAGGCGGGTTGAAGCTGTGTTACGTGCCAAAGGTGGGCCAACTCGTTATTGACAGGTGGTCATAATGTTTTGGCTCTGGAGTGTGTATATATACATTTACAATTAAAACACATTTGTTGCAAAGGAGTACATTTTTAAAAGTAATAATTAAATTACATATACGCATTATATAAGAAATTACAAATAATTTTCGATTTTCGGTGAATATAATACTATATGATGTGCAATCAGTTCATGCCTCTGATCTACAACAATCCAACACAAGTTTGATCGGTATTTAAAGTTGGGATTGTAAAACACTGCAAGGGCAGAATTAAATCTATTTCTTGTACGTTAAATAACGTTTGTCGTGAATGATGATTTTCAGGTGAAAGTGATGTGGACAAGAATTAAAAAAAAATGATAATTGGCTATTTACAGATTCTGTTTTCAGCTTGTAATTTTATTGCTGTTATAAAAGTTCCTTTCTATCACTGTTTTATTTTTCTTTTCACTGTTTACTCATTGCTTTCACTTTTAGGGTAGAGTGCCTAATTGTAGTAATATAGCTAAATAAATACTAACCCAAAACAACATCTAAATATATTCTACTTTATTTAAAGATACCCTTTTACCAGTACTCTACATTTTCTATTGAATTTATACCTAATCTGTTTAAAATCATATGTATAAGACATAGATTTCAATTGATAATGACTGTAAAAGTTTAATGATAGTTTCATATATATATATATTGCTTATGCAATTCTCTATTGTTGTTGCTATTATAAATAGAAAATGACATATTTGGTTAATCAAAGAAAAGTACGTTCTCGATCATGTACATAGCATACAAGAGGCTCATCATCATTATTCATTGATAGGAAAAAATAATAATATAACGAGAAAACGTAATCATGGAAATAACAATTCTTACAACGGATCCAATGTGATAGGTATACAATTAATAATATTACTGTTGTTTCGCTATAAGAATTGATCTTTTAATGCAAGAGATATAATTTTCTTGAGAAAATCCTTTTCGAAATTTGTCAGGTCTTTTATGATGTGTATACTAACTATGAAACACATAAGATGTCTTATCAGTGGTTATATGCCAAATTATATGTGCTGTTATAATTGTTATAATAAAAGCCATTTATCAGCCATAACAAACAAAAATACACAATTTTTTGTGTTTATTGAATATTTTCACGAAGATTATACTCTCGGTTGACATTTGATTTATTGTTGACAGTAAAAAAATTTGTGGCAGAACCAGTGGTGATGAAATGGTGAGTTCTCAAACGCATCACACTTACTCGAATTTTATAAAAAAAATCTTTCAGGCTTGTGAATTTATAGTATCCGCTCCTGTTATAAATGCAGACCCTTTCAAATATGCTTTGTTTGTTGGATTTTTAAATCAAATCTCAAAACTTAAATCGCCTTACATTAGGTTATTAGAAACTCTGTTAATTAAAATTGTTAACAACGGAGAAAAAAAGAAATTGTTAACAATGAGGAAATAAAATAAATTATAAAAGAAGAGCTTATACTGAATGTCTCAAAAAGATCAACGTACTCAGACAAATTGCTTTATATTAATATTTACGGATTTAAATTTCTGAAGGTTTTAGAAATAAATACAAACAATTTAAAACACTAAAAAAGTTTTTTTTTTATATTGGTGATTCATTTGTCATACTTTTTTCATATTTTCATCTGTAAATAATGCGTAAATTTTTGTAAAAATTAAACCTCTCACAGAATGAATTCGATGCTGTATGTAATTTCTATATAACGTACGTATATATTTATAATGCTTTAAATTACAATATAAGTGTATTATATGAAAATTTTCATAGTTAAAAAGACATAAAATATACTTTTAATAAAAGTTATAGAGATTCCTTTTGAGAGCAGAATATTTTGATTTATCTTATTAGAAAATATCTTTTGAACTGCCTTTTAATTTCTTCAAAAATAATAACTGTTCCAAATAAGATCTTTAATATTCGTCCAACAAAAAAAGGACTGTTTTTAAACTACTTATTATCACATCACAGATAGTAAAAATCAATCAAGACAGAGCAATCAAGCAAACAAAAATCTAGCAATAATGGAGCAAAAGAAAAGCTGGCAGTAATGCGAAAAGAATACAACAGGTGACTAACATAAAAAAGGGATTTCTCCATTCTCCTGAATAAGACTGGACTAGAAAGGGGTTGTCCACGAAGTTCCGGAAATTGAATTAAAATTTTTCCGAGTGGTGGAATATGACTGCATTTATGTCTCTAGTTTATGAAAAGTTTTAACTTTAGCATAAAGTATATAATATGACTTTTTCAGTGCAAGTAAAGTTATTGGCCACCAATATGTCAAAATCTTATGTGTATTTTGGTCTACACTCCCAAGAGAGTGAAAGTATATGCCTTTGGGGTAAATGGCTTGTGTATCATATATGGAAAGAAATCATATGATTAATGAGGCAAAAACTCCAAATGTTCTAAAGGAGATTAAGAACCATGTGGATACTTATTTCTTCCTATATGACACAAAAATTCAAAGCAGGCTGTGCAGCTGTCTATGTAGACCATTTTAAGGGATTTTCACAGAAACTAGTCATTTTATAAAGGAATGTCGTGCTTCAGCGACCTTATTGAGTGAGTGGGTGAGGGTAAGCGTATTTGGTATTTTTACAACCAGAGTGAATGGTTATAAAAATAGATTTTAAACATGAATTTTATTCAATTAAAATTGATATAACAAAAATTACTGGCAGGTATTCTCAAATACTACTAAGCAATTTTGTTTAACCATTCGTTTGTAGAGGAGTAGATATGTAACAGATTAACGGTTATTCAGAGGATGCTGTGAAATGGTCTTGTAAGACTACATCTAAAGTAACGTAAGACTATCTTCTAGCTCAAAATAGGCTTTTTTGCCAAAAGATATATGACGTGACCATCCCAGAGCTCCTTAGCCAGCTTACCTTCCTGCTACAGTAATTTTTCTCCTTTTTTTTTTTCCTGAATCAATCAGGTATGCACCGTTATCGCATAGATTCCCAAACCCCTCCAAATCTCTACCCTCTAATCTCCAACTGGACATTAATGATAATCACAAATGGTTATTTTTTTTTCGATTCTTCTGCGTCAATCTTATTTTAGGTTTACGAACTTTTCTAATTATGTTTATTGTAGGGGAATTATGAAACTGGAAGTAAGGAAGTTATTCCCAGGTACCTGTCGTAACAAAGGCATCCTTTGTACGACAGATATATACAAGAGAACTTCGCTTGTCAGTGTTTTAACACAGCTTTCCAAAATGGAAACCCAATTTGCTACAAATGAATGGTGTAAAGAGGTACCAGCTATTTGGAAAATAGACTTGATTGCTATTGAAAATGTGATAATTTTGAGCATCATTTTCATACGCACTATAATAATGTAATTGGTATGGCCTTCAACAAACAAAAAAAAAAAAAATCATTCTGCTGTTTAGCTTACCTTTCAAAACACACAAAAACATGTTTAGAATTCTAACATAATAAATTTTAACACAAAGAATACCTTTTAAGCTATTAGAATATGTTAAAGAAAAATAAAAATTTAATTCCTCAAAAACATTTTTAAATTGGAATAATTTTATAACACAAAGAACACAATTTGGCGAAATTGTGTTGTATTGCGTTGTGACGAAAAATATTGTTTACTTAAAAAAAAAAAAAAAAAAAAAAAAAAAAAAGGAAAAAAAAATCATTCTGTTGTTTAGTTTACGTTTCAAAACACACAAAATCATATCTCAATTTATAACATAATAAATTTTAACACAAAGAATACATTTTAATTATTCGAATTTTTTAAAGAAAATGCAATTAAAAATCCTCAGAAACATTTTAAATTGGAATATTTTTATAAACGACGAACACAATTTGGCAAAATTCCCGTTTCCCCCAACCACCACCACCAGAGACAATAATAAAGAAAAGGTGCATTTATACATCAGAACAACTCTAACCTTTCATGCCAAACTACCAAAAACCTTGCATGAAATACGAGACAGCGTTTTCAACGTGAAACTTCTCTTTTTTGTGTTCTTACTGCCATGTCGTTCTTCTTTTCTCTATATTTATTTATTTTTATGACGGCGGTTTCTGAAAAATACTTCGAAACAAGCAATCTTCCTTCAGCGAAATCTGTTTCTTTCCCACTGTTTGGGAACAACAAGGAAACAGACAGGCGCAGTGTGGATGATAGTAATTTCAGATCGGGAAAAAGAAAATAAACGACATAAAAATGCAGTTTTGAACGACCTTGTGATGCACAGACGGTTGTATGAGAACATATGTCTATTCCTTTTTCCATTTCCATGCAATAGCGTATGTATCACTTTTGCTCTTTACTTACGCCGTCAAGTTAAAGTTAGGTACAAAATAATTTCAATGTGATTTTTCACCATGATGAACTCCAAATGGCATGAGATCTGTACTATGGGTATCTGAACTGGAAATATCAGATAAAAATTAGATAAAGAAATTTTCTGTGTGAACGTCAGGTCTATGGTGTTATAAATCTAGAAATCAGAAAATCTCAAACTTCCATTTGAGTAAGAGAAAAAAAGGAAGGATGAGAATTTTACCACAGATGACATGCTTGTGGGATTTATTTAAAATTGTGGTGTCGCTTGTCAGTTTTTTAACATAGCTCCCTAATTCGAAATACAATGTGATATATATCTGTTCGCTCTGATTTTAAAATGAATGGTGTAAGGAGGTGTCAGATATTTAGAAAATAGATGTGCTTTTTAATAGAAAGTGATAATTTTGAGGAACACTTTTGTAAATACTACAATAAGGTAAATCATATGATCTTCAATAATAATAAAAAATCATTCTGTTGTTTAGTTTACGTTTCAAAACACAGAAAAACATGTCTCAAATTATAACATAATAATTTTTAATAAAAATAATACCTTTCAATTACAATAATCTTTTATAAGAAAATACAATTAAAATTCCTCAAAAACATTTTAAGTTGGAATATTTTTTTCTAAACGACGTACACAATTTAGCGAAACTTCCGTTTCCAACAAGAATAAAAGAAAAACACAGAATAAAAGAAAAAGCTGAATTTATACATCAGAACAACTCCTAACCTTTCATAACAAACTACCAAAAAAACCCTGCATGAAATACGAGACAGCGTTTTCAACATAAAACTTCTTTTTTTTGTATTCTTACTGCTATGCCGCTTCTTCTTTTCTCTGTATTTATTTATTTTTATGACGGCGGTTTCTGAAAAATACTTCGAAACAAGCAATCTTCCTTCAGCGAAATCTGTTTCTTTCCCACTGTTTGGGAACAACAAAGAAACAGACAGACGCAGTGTGGATGATGGTAACTTCAGATCGGGAAAGAAGAAAATGAATGACATAAAAATGCAGTTTTGAATGACCTTGTGATGCACAGACGGTTGTATAAGAACATATTTTTTTATTCTTTTTCCTTTTTCATGCACTAGTGCACATGTATCATTTTTGTTCTATACTTACGCCGCCAAGTTAAAAGTTAGGTACAAAATAATTTCAATGCAGTTTTTCATCATGATGGACATGAGGATCAGTACCTGGCATCTGAACCAGAAATCTCAGATAAAAATTGGATAAAGAAATATTCAGTGCGACAGTCAGGTGTAGGGTGTCATAAATCTAGAAATCAGAAAATCTCAAAATTCCATTTGAGTAAGAGAAAAAAAAAAAGGAAAGATGAGAATTTTACCACAGATGTCATTCTTGAGAGATTCATTCAAAATTGGGGTAGTGCGTTAGCAGGTATCTGTAGTACACCTTGAATTCATAGTTTCAGGAGCAATTGTTGAACCTCGAAAATCTCAAAATTCCATTTGAGCAAGAGAAACAAAATTAAGGATGAGAATTACCATAGAAGCCATTCTTGAGGGGGTTATTCAAAACTGTGGTGGCAGCATATTAGCAGGTTTCCGTAGTGCACAATGAATGAATTTTTCAAGGGAAAATATTGTTCCAGTTCTTTATTGAAACTCTCATTATGAAAAAATTAATCATTGTAACTGACACTAAAAATTATAATGTATGACTCTAATAATTTGGCTTATTCGAAAATCAACCAGAAAAACAAGTTATGTCCAAATAATTTATTAAATTAATTAATCTAATTTAATTAAATTAATTAATTTAATTTAATTAATCAGATACTATCACAAATGCATGTAGCGTCATCTCTATTGACTTCTGAATGAATGTTCAGCAAAAAAAATTTGAGATTAGTGTATTAGCAACTATTAGCTATTAAAACAACTATTAGCTAAAAACGTGGAAGGGACGAAGAATAAATGGCGTGGAAAAATTTGTTATTGTTTTAAAATGAATGATAAATGGACATAAAGTTATTTGCCATTAGAACGGTACATAGATAGCAGTATCATAGATGGCTGTTACATACATCCTAATTTTTGATCCCGTAATACTGAATGAAATTAATGCAAATATTACTAAACTCTCTTCCACACTTCCTTAAATACATTTAAATTACTTTCCAGATTACGGAATTATTATGCAAGTCTTTGATATTGACAATGAATTTTTGGTTCAACATTGTATGTCAGGCTTTTTGGGCCAAACTGCTTTATATGAAAAACTTAAAGCATTGTTCATCAGGCAATTCTGGCTTCATAACTCCGTGATTAGATAAAAATATTTATACCAAATGGTAATTCATATATAAAAAAAGTTAAGGCTCGGGCTCTTTTTCATTATTTCTAAAAGAAAAGATTTATTGCATATTTTCAGAATTAAATACACATTTGTTTAAGAAGAATAAAATTGTTATTGCGTTTACTTCTTTTAAACTTTTTGAACAAATATAGACTCTGCCTAATTGTGTTTTATTTAATTCAATGTAATTCATTTTTGAGGGATCTAACAAATTACAAATTTGTTTACATGCCTATTTAGGAATCATTCAATATGCTTTAAAACAGTGTTTTCTCAAATTTGTTTAGTTTTTATGTGGAAGATTAGCGCTATATATGCTTGATCAAAGAATTTGGTGGGTGAATTCTTTGAGCGGAAGTACACTCGTGTTGGAGACCTCTGCAGTTCTGCATGGTTTCGAATAGAGTGGCCAATGAGATCACTGAACCTAAATCCCATAGATAGTGTTTGAACCATTATATGACATCAATTACTTCCCAGTATGTAAGGGAAATTGTTATCTAGGAGAATTGGATTTTTTGCTACAATCGTTAATTACTAATCCAATTTTCAACAGTGAAACTGCTGTTACATTTATAAACCTGTGCGAGGTGATCACTCATTCTTTATTTGTTGAATGATTTTGAAAACAACAATTGCCCTGTTTAGGCCCCTTTTTAACTTATATTGCATATATAAAAAAGTTTTACTCCTGTTTATTTTGTTGTACTTTTGAACTATCTGATTATTTTTTTAGATATCACATAATTTATGTTTGTATCCTTTAAAAAGTATTTGATTGTAACAATGTCTTTCCGCACTTAGATATTATCAAAAGATTTCCAATAACATAATAAGTAAAGGTCATAGTAATTTAAACAATGAGTGAATATCAAATACGACACTGTGACTAATTTACATTTTAAATAACTGTTCAGTTCGTTAAGCTGTTTGTCTCACAACATTTTGTTTATCTGTCGAACGAAGTAGATTTGAAAAGGGTGGACTTAAAGGTTTATGGAAATAACTCCGCTGAGGGATTTATCGTATAAATGTCAAATCTATATAGTTTCCTGAAAGGTCAAGGTCAATTTAAATAATTCATTGCTTTTATTTAAGTAGTAGTAGGGATAAATAAATTGGTGTCATTGCTTAAACATACTTAAATAATTTTTTGGAAAAATCATTAACTTGCATTAAAATATAAACAACATTAAATTTATTTCCTTTGAAAATTTAAATAATTTTTCTAAAATAAGAAATAATCCATTTTTTTGTATTTAAAAATTCTTTTTTCATCTAATTATTCAAATATTTTTAAAACAGCTAATAAAAAATTTTCCTTTTATCTTAACCTATTAGAAAATTATAGGATGTCAATTTTTTCAGCATTTAATAAATTTATAATTTGTTATATCTTGTCATAAGATATAATTAAGAATTTCAAATATGGATTAAAAAGAACTAATTCGCTAAAAATTATAAAAAAAGTAATTTTATCAATAAAAATGTTTCACATTTTTTCTCTTAAAAGCATCGTGAGAATTGATATTTTTTTTATAAACAAAACCTCAGTCTGGGATAACATGCATAAAACAGGCTTTTAAACAAATATCTTCGGGATGTTTTGTTTTGAAATCTTCAGATTTAGAGATAAAAAAATATATCAGGCTTATATAGATTCTATTATTTAATCCTTTTTTTATTTATTCATAAATTCATTTTTTTTTTATTAATATATTATTCTTCAGAATTAAACGTGATTTAAGAATCGAAACACAAGATTTAAATATGAAATTAAGAAACACGAGATTTTCATTGAATAAAAAATTTAAACAAAATAATGATTATCTATCACACTTTAAGAAAGTAAAGAAAAAAAAATGTTATGGTAAATATAATTTGTTTACAAATTAAACTTGTCTTACATTTCTGTATTTTTTATGATTAATTTAAATGCTCATAGTAATGTTATGCTGAATTTCTATATCATTTAATAACTCATAGTGATATCATCATTTATTAACGAGATAATTTGTTTTTTCATACTATTGTAAAAATGCCATTACTGAACATCATGTTTACAAAGAAAATTCCTGCGATAAATATATAAGTAGAATTATAGTCTATGTTTATACATTTTAAACATTTTCATTTTTTTTAAATGCCATTTGATCATGGCCAAATGTATAGTGTGCATGGTTTACGAACGAACCAACGACCTAGGTTTGAAGCTTGTGGGAAGTTAAACAGTAAACCTACTCTACGCCGAAGAATGGCACAAAAATTCATTGTAAAATCTCAATACTATTTTCTAATCTAATGAAAATACGATTGAGATATTTGATTTTTTTTAAAATTTCATGAAATAAATTATTACTTGTTTTTCTAAGCAAGAATAATAAATTCTTTAAAAAATGTGTCTTAAATTAATTAATTAAAATTATTAACATTATTTCTTTTAAAATTATTTATTTTATTAATTTTATTTCTACCAGAATCAATTATTATCCCTCTATGCTATGACTGAAACGCTTCAAAAATTTTACTCCGTTTTATATACGCGTGATTTTCCAAAATCATTTTATTTTCTATTATTGCCCGCTTTTGTTGTGGACGGAATAACATTGCAAACTCTCTTTGTTCTCTATGTTTCCCATGCATTGTGTTGTGTTTTCCTTTTGCTTGTCAGTAATTTATAATCAAATTTTCTTCAAAACACACAAAGATGGTTTTATGGCATCTCTTCCATTGTAGAAAACGCGGAACGATCACGTGCAAGGGATATGAGAGGGAATCGTGGCAACGGATCCACTTTTCCCACTTGTGGGACCTCGAACGAATCGATCACTTGGCTTTGCTGTATGAGGGAATGGCTCGCTCCATGAAACAGGTGTCAGGCTTCAAGAATCGCAGTTGGAAATTATGTATTCCATTCGAGAAATGGAGTTTCGATTAAGTGCAGGTAAAGTAGATAAGTGCACTTAAGATAGTTACGAGTAAGTGCAGCTATAGTCCGACCACGGAAAGCGTCGAATGGAAACCATCCGGTTTAAAGTCAGAAACAGATGAATCTATTTCTTGTTAGGGGGTGCTAGTCAGATAAACGCTGTTTTAAAAGAAAAAAAATTAATAATTATCGTGAATTTTTTCAACCGAGCTTTTCTTTTACCATACAATTTTTTTTTTTTTCTATTTTTATTTGATCTAAAATTTTAATTATTAAAAATTAAAATTATTTTTATTGCAATTAAAATCCCCTCCATAAATTTCCTTCCCTATTACCCCATTCTTTTTTAATCCCTCTAACTTTTGTCGCTTACTGCGCTTTGCCGAACTATAAACAGATTGTACTTTATTACCTTTATGCATTAACTTTCTTTAAATTCACTACTGAATAATAAGGAAGATTCATGCATTTACTCTGAACTTGTAGGTATCAAAAGGTATATATTGGGAAAATGATAAAGGAATCAATATGGCGTCATATGTTAACTACTGTTGGAGAAAATCTCAAATACATCAGGTGACAACACAAAGTGACAACATCAGGTTCTCACAGATGTTTACATGTTTATTTTATTTTTGGGTTGGAATGACCCTGGGAGATAGGGCGCTGAATTATAAACTAGGGATATTCGATAATGGGAAGACCTTCAAATTAATGGTAAACCAATTGTTTCTGTATTTACACTGGACATAAGCAAACTACACATCCAAGAGGTGGAGTGGAAGGTGTAACTCCCTCTCCAGATCCGATGCTATCCTTATCGGTGCTCAGTAATGGTAGAAGCATCTGTATAACAGTCTTTCTGCAGTTATCAGTGCATCAGTGTTAACGTTAAATTTGCTTTCAAATTTGTCATTGTTAATGAAACCTCACACAGCTTAAAATTTAAGGTATTCAACAACAAAATATTGAAGTGCTATTAAACAAGTATCAGTAATTCAGTAGTTACTTTTATATCCATTTTCAGATTATTAATAGAAATTTTGATTCTGTTGATTGAAATACAATTTCATTTGTGATTCTGATAATACAATTTTAAATATCATCCAAATGTTTAAATGAATACCATATTGCTGAAGAATAATATAACCAATATATAAGAGTTTTAAAAATTATGTAAGAAAAGTATAGAAATTTTTTTTGGGGTTGAAAAAAAAATTTCTTTAGAGATGCAGAATGCTAGTGTCAAAGATAATAAAGTATATATGTAACAATTAGTTTTCCTTCCATATTGAGATTATTAGAAGATTTCCTTCCATGTTGAGTCTTGGCACTGGCTTTGGCTAGCAGAATAAATACAAATTTCAATTCTTTTCAACCATCCCGTTAATCAAAAATTATTATTTTGAAAACGAAAACACTGTGCATTTTAATTTGGGACATGTTTCTTTCTTTGAAATAGGACATGTTTTAATATTAGGTAATGTGTATTTAAACAATATATGTTTTTTTACTTTTACAATAGATATTTATTTGTTTTATAGTTTTTACTCTTTTTTAAATGAAAAGGATAGGACAAAAACATGAATTTGGGGGAAAAAAGTATTTATTTGTATATTTTTTAAAGAACAAAGTATCTCTAGTGGTGATTTCACATACAAAAGGAAATTCTTGGCAACTACTAATATTGCGTTAAGAACTATGACTTCCAGTTAAGTTCTTTGCTGTTCTATAAATTAATCATAAATGATAATGATTCAAATTATTAATGTAAAAAACTATGAACAATTCCCTTCAACGATTTTCAATTGAAACATTATGAGATTTAGTTTTTTTAATGTGAACTCATATTTAGTCACTTTTCTTGCAATTTGAGGGAATGTGTAATTTGTAATTGACTTACATATGTAAGACGTGGTGCGCCTGTCAGAAAGCTATCATCGCAACATTAAGAGGCGCTACGATTGAATTTTTAAATTTAAAAGCCTTTCTCAATTAAACTGTTACCTTTGGGTTGCACTTTTTAAAAGTAGGACAAATTGGAATCCCGAAGATGTGCTTGAATAGAATTTAAGAGATTACCTAAAAACGGAGGGTTTTCAATATAATTTTTGATTTGTGACTATGGTCACATTAATAACAACCAATATTAATTATTTTCATTGTATATGATCTACTGTTTGATTAGTATTATTCTATTATACTAATCTATTATACTATTATACTATAAATACTTTTTCCCCAAATACATGTTTTGCCCCATCCTTTTCATTTAAAAAAAGAGTAAAAACTATAAAACAAATAAATATCTATTGTAAAAGTAAAAGAAACATATATTGTTTAAATACACATAATTGTATATACTATTTGATTAGTATTAGTAGTATTATAAATTATTCAGTTAGATAATAACATGTTATTTTGATAACAATACATCTGAAAAAATATCATGATAAATTAAGGAAGTTATGTAAAATTTTGCATCCTTCATCTGCAATTTATTACCAGCAAATATATCAAATTTATTAAAAAATAATAGCCCTATTGATGTTTTGAAATCTTTGATAATATTTTGATAATAATTTTCAAATGTAATTATAATATTATTTTGTAATGGAATTAATCATTAAAATCGTAAAATAAGGACTTGCTGTTTATAATGAATTTAAAAAGCATACTAATTTTGAAAATGTAAAAATTTAAATTTTGTTAAATATGGAACGTTTTTAAATCGATTTCTAAACTCGCAGAAGCAAAAGGAAAGGGAAAAAAATAAAGAGATGGCAAAGGCAAAGTGAAAAAGTTGCTTTAGAAATTTAAATTTATTGTTTAATTCCCGACTGATTCCAAATATAAGATAATCAATTTTCAAAGATAGCAAATATTTGAGGTTCTATTTTATCTTTGAAAGTGTTTTGTATTTGAATAACTTTTACATTTTTGTAAGTGTTATTGTTATTTTTTAACTGCTGCTACACTGTGAGAGATGATTTATTGTAGGAATCTTCACATGTGCCAGTGGCTTTCTATGATTCATCCGATTGTTGTGTCTGTTCCTCCAGAGTACCACACCTGCTTTTGTCTATATTTTAAGCATTGTATTCATTTGCATCTCGTACGTTAAAATGCTACTGACTTCATGCTATTAGATTTGAAAAAAATATTTTCATGTTATTCCTGCACATCTTTTATAAATCGTATTTTCGTAAAATTTAAATAATTCAAATGATGTTTAACATTTTCTTCATTGTAAGGATTTATTAGATAAGTAATCGTAACTTTATAATTTTCAAAAAATTTAATAAAATGATTATTTATTTCTTATTTTGGAAAAAAAAACAAAATGGTATATTAATAACTGTACTTTCTACACCCCAATTCAAATATAAAGTACCTTTCCTGTGTTTTAATTAATAATGCAAAATAAATTATTAAATTTTAGAAAACTACTGAAAATTGTGAAAATTATTTTAGACACAAACATTTTATTTATTCATTTATTTTTCAAAATTCTTTGCTCATTTAAAAATTCTGATGAAAACTTTATAATTATAAAAATCTTTGTTTCAAATGTTATTAAGAAGTAATTTAATTATGCTTACCTTCATACCTTCAAACTATTCATTTATATATAAAAACTGCATGTAGCCTACGAGAACCAGATTCCCCACTAATATTTGCAAAAATATTAATTTTTTTCTGAAATTAATTTAACCGCTTGCATATATATGCATATATATAATCATACTTTTTTTGCACACGAGGCTCAACTCGTTTACTACCAAAATTCCACTTTTCAACAGTAAAAACCACATTTATGTATTTATAGATTTTCATCTACATAATACAGCTATGATTATGGTTAAAATTTTCTTTTGATAAATTTTTTTTCGTTAAAATTTTCTGTATATCACCACAAACTTATGTGTAGTAATAAAAATACACATTTTACATTTTTTAAAACAAAAAAAAGTATCATAGAAAGCTTAAAAATGTTTTTGAATTAAAATTATTTAGATATATTGACCGTAGAGCGACAAACCAAATCATTAAAAAAATAACAGTAATGAGTTTATTATTCAGAGTAAATCACTAATAATAACAGGACATTTAATGAAAGTAATACAAACTAAAATGCAACTAGAATATATCAACAGTTTAAGTTTCGACATTTATTGTAAAGAGTTTAATTATTATTTGATATTAAAAAGAAATCGATCGATTTATTTAAGAACGTTTAATCGTGGTTTTATTCAATTTAAGCCATATCTTACGAAGGTATTCTTCCAAAAATTTTCGTTTCAAGTCGAGGTTATGTTTTTTTTTTTCATGCTTAATGAAAAATTGATTGTTTAATAGAAGTAACCGAAATGTTTCCGTTATATAGCATTTCAGTTTTTTTTTTTTATAGTATGCTGATACTTTTTTTTTTTTTGACCCACAAATTCGAGAAAGCTATACCATTAATGAAGGATGGTGCGATGCTTTCCGTATCATATTACGTGAGAATGTTGGTAATTTCTTCCAAATACAACAACTATGTTATTGAAGGGTTCTTGCTACCTATCTGTAATGAGGAAACCTGAAGAAAGACTCGTGGATGAAATGGCTTCTTTAGATGACTAACTATTTCATTATACGTGCAATCAGATCTTTTAGCTATATTGCATTACAATCCTTCACATATGAAAGTACGCCTACAAGGCTGCTAATGGTTCAATATTTAGAAAAATGTCATACTTTCATTGGAATGCGATACGACAGACAGCATTTGTTCAATTTTTCTTTTTCTTTTTATTTGTATTTTTGAGGTGGAATGGGGGCCTTTGATATTGCCATCAGCAGTTAATAACATTGGAGAACGTGGTTATTTTATTGATTCCTCCTTTGGTATCTGTTTGCGCATTTTTAGCATTCAACAATGGGGACAAAATAATAGAAATCTATTTTAAAAGAGATGGAATAGGCTTTTCAATGGATGACTATGAAGGCTGTTCAATGAATGACTATGACTAAAAAGATAGTAGAAAAGGCTAAACATAAAAATAAAACATATATTGATTACACGTAAAAATAAAAAGAATACCCCGAGAATATACAAGAGCCCATTTAAAGTTCTTCTAAACTTTTAAACTTTTAAAAAAATCGTTTAAATAACATACTATATTGATTTAACTATGCTTTGTTTTAATGTTTAGTTAGTTTTATAATAATGAAGCCCAACATTAATTCTGAGTCTTCTTCAAACAAGCAGATCTGCTTTTTTTGATTTGTAATATTCATAGAACAATGTGTTTCTAAAGTTTGTAAATGAATCAATAAGTTTTAAATATTTCAATGCATTACCTAGAAATAATTTACAAATTTTTTTAATGCAACATTAAAAGGTGAAGAAATGATTTTGTTTGAATTTAATTTCAATTATTTATCTACTGATTTGAATATCGATGATTTCATTTTCACTAATTTATGTAAATACTTGACCAAATTGACAATGATGTTGCTAAATAAACCTAGCAAGGGTTATAGAACAATAATTACGCAAAGCATTAAAAAAAAGATATTAAAAGTGTGCTACAATTGAGTTTATTTAAGATTTTAGTTGGTACATCTGTAGCATGCATTTAGTGTATCTGTGGTATACAGTTAGTGTATGTGTAGAATGTTACTGCTGAATTCAATTAATGCATCAGCAAAATGTTACTGAGTAATTTTTAGCAGCTTTTCATTTATGTTTCTTCTTGATCTATTTCCTACACACCAATTATTTTCAACGTAAATTAATTAAAAAACAACAGTATGAGAACGATAAACAAATAATTATATTAATTAAAAAGCATACTGTTTTTCTTCACGTAAATATCACACCCTGACAACCTGTATGCAGTTTTTTTTCTTCTTGTTGTTTCTGATCCCCGATATGGTCTAGCTATTAGAAATAAGTCCGAGATATGTCCTTAAACCTCTAAAAAGTCCAAGAATAGAAGATGTCAGAAAAACATCGTCCAATGTAAAGTCCAGACAGTTTAGAATATGAGCAGGCGATGCTTGAGCAGTCCTATACTTGCTGCAAGTCCCAAAAAACCTTCTGTCCTTATTCATAGATGAGACTCCTCAAGTTCCCGCTACCAAAACGGGATAAGCAAGTTTGTTGGTTTCTACTGCCCCAAATAAGCAGGACACCATCAGGACAATCTCTTGAGTGCAGTCCTGTGTTGAAGAGACATTCCATAGAACTTTAATTATACACTAATCCTACCTGGCAATCTGCTACCTGGTACGCTTTTTTACTTGCTATTAAATATCATAAGATGACGACTTCCCAATTACTCATATTAAAAAAAGTCGCTGTATTTTTATTCTAAAAATAAAAATATTTAGAACAAATGTCACCAACAGGAAATAAAATGCCACACAATTGTCATCATTTACGAAAGTTAGTATATGACATCTTTTATTTGTCAAAAAAACATTTTTATAGCTTAAATGCCTAACCTCCTTTCAAATATGAAAAATTATTTGTATTCTTCTTACTTATCGATTTACCAGCAAAAGTATTTAAAAAAAAATATATAATTCTTTTTACTCAACTTACTTCAATGAAACAAAAATAACACTAAAGTTCTTCATCATGCTGCTTATCAAAACAATTCATCATATCACATCAATGTTTACAGAGTGAAAAGAAAAAAAAAAAGAATTATTTTTTCTCTCATTAAAAAAAAGAAATAAATGTTTTTTCCACATAGTTTTTACCTTTGCCATTTGGTCCCGCGTTGTTTGAATGATGATGATGAATGAAACGAACAATTGAGTTCTCGTTTTGTTTCCATATTTATCAGAACATTTCGGAACCAATATTTGTCACGCATCGTGATTTTTTGGAAGCTCTTTTTTTCTCTTTCTCAAAGTGCATTTAGCATGAATCTCGTGTATTTTTTTCAACTCAGAATACACTATATTATATATCAGCTGGTTTGAAGAGTTACTCAAAAAAAAACTATATAAAAAAAGACACTTAAACGTAGTTAATGTTCTGGAAATGAAAATTGATGTATTCTTCAAATGATTTTTAACCAATATCATAATTGTTCTAAGTTGAAATAAAGTATAAAATAAAATTAAAATAACACTGAAGAAGGTATATTTACAATTACAGATACATAAAAAATCCGGGAAATGCTTAACTGAAAATTTATGTTAATGCAAAAGATAGCAAGATAAATCTGTAGACTGAAAAATCTTCGTGTTGGGTTCGATGTGGAAGAATAATCACTGGTATTGTTATTATAAAGTGTGGAGACCCAATATGGCTGTTGTCTCTAATGGTGTGATTTTGTTATAGCTCTATCACAAATTGTCATTCTAGAACTGATTAAAAAATTTTTTTTAGATTTAAAAGTAACAAAATAGTTTGTTAAAATTATGTATAAGGAAACCTAATCATGATTTTATTATTATTGTTTTGAAACGAATAAAATTTTTAAACTTTTCTGAAATAGCTTGAGTAATAGCGCAAATTGATAATGAGTTTAAAATGAAGAAATATTTTTACACATAGCATATATTACTTTAGCTTCTGTAATGACTACCCTGTGTCCTTTGATTTGATATTCGGTTATCTTCTTGAAAGGCTTTCGGTGATTTTAAAATATATTTAATATTATAATAAATTTAGACTTCCCTCGTATTCTATATAAATGAGAAGCTTTTTATAGAATTTTTTTGCAAATTTAAAAAAAAAAAAAATTAAAAACCTTAGAAATGTCTTATTGAGATTCTTTATCTGGCATTAGAATATACCTGTATGTTTAATCTGAAAGGACTGGCGTGATTTACAGGTTACTTATTTTTAAGGCAAAAAATGAAAATTACATGAATTTAGAATAAAAAAACAAATAGCTATTATTTAACATTGACAATGTGGGAAGTTATAATTACTGGAAAATACATTTTATAATAATAATTAAAAAAATCAAACTTTTAAGATAAATTTTAGGAGCATTACTGTCATACATGTCTTCAGGCATTTCATTCAAAATGGAAGTAAAAAAAAAATAATACGTATGTAAATTTTCTAATCTTGTAATTTTAATAAGTGCAAATTTTGAAATAAGCATGAAAAGTTCTGGCACAAAAATGGCAACAATTTTTATCAAAACAGTAAATAGTGGACTGCTTGGCCTAGTTAAATTTGCATGAAGTGATCAGATTAGAATTTCAAAAGATTACGAATGGTATGTTTACTTTGAAAATAAAAAAAATCGTTTCAATTGCATTCTCATCTCAATGGAGGAATTAAATCCGCAAACTATGAAGAAAAAAACCCATATTTGATGTTCCATTTTACAGAGACCTTTTATTCCAACTGATTCTGAAAGCTATGTCGAACATTCTCCAGAAATTGTTCACTAAAAGAGGATTTTCTTGGGGAGATGGGCAAAAGAGTGGTTGGGGAGAGAAAGAATGGAGTGTCCCCATAAAAGCGGAAGTCATTCAGAAAATGAAGTCATTTCTCTTTGTTTGTGGGGTTTCTCCGAATTTCAGACATTAATCCAGGATTTGGACCTGGAGAAGAATTTGAAGAGAATGGGACTTTTGAGGTCATGTAAGGATGGGGGGCGGGAATGCACCTGTAGCTGAAAAGGAATAAGATGTGATTTATATAAGTCTTAGATGCAGAAAAAATTCTTAACATAAAAAGCATAAATACTTCAGCTCCTGCAATAGATTTTTATAACTTTAATCAGGAAGCAAGAAAAAAAGCCAAACTATTTACTTTTTAACAAGAAATCTAATAAAGATTGTGTATCAGTGGATGGACTGAGAATGCGTTATTTCATAAAAAAAAATTCTATTTTCTTACTTTATCTTCAATGGATCTATGAAGTCAAGTAAAATGTCACGAATATGAGTGATTTTAAAAGACTATATAAAGAAATTAAATGACTATGTTAAGACTTATGCATGAAAAAACATTAGTAACAAGAAAACCTTTTAAAGTTTAGCCATTATTCTTTATCGAATGGCTTATTGTGTTGACTAGAAATGTGATATTTATGATTTAAAATGTTTTAAATTTTCATTATTTTCCGTAAAATTGAAAAAGTAGAGTTTAAGATCCTTTAAGATATTGTTTACAGATCAATATGATAAACTGAGCTTACATTTTCTATGTCATAGTTTGTTTACAGGTCGCTGATATAGCATTGTATGCCTTTCAAATAAAATTAAACTATGACAAAAATACCCACCTGTAGAATTCGGTTCTACAGCGGATGTAACCAAAGTCTCATTAATCCTTGTATTACCAAATATTCCCCATTTTTATAAAAGAAAACAGCAGCATTAAAAATGAAAAAAATTGGGAAGAAACATTATTATAAAGCAAGCAGTAATTTTATCTTAAAACTCATGTACCTTGATAGAATTGTATAAGCCAAATGTTCACCAGATAAATTGACTCTGACGGTCCTCCTATTAATATGCAACTTAAACTAGCAATTAATATACTAGCAGACCCTGGAACTGCCTGGTGATTCTCTGTACTTATCCGTTAATTAGATTTGGACCGAAAATGGATATTCGCTATTTAGCTTGAAGCTAGTATTGTTAATTTACAGAGCATCAACTGGTTTTTGCATATGAATATGTTAATAAATTTAACTAAGCTGGATTTTAATAAATAATAAGGATTAATGTATCAGTCTTTATATAATAATAATAAAAATAATAATTATTTTTCGAGATGCAGAAATTTTCTTTTATATATTTTTAAATATATATTATAATTCCGTAAGTTTCTACAGTTTTTGTTTCTTAATTTAGCTGCTTTGTGATATTGCTGCATTTACAAATTTAAAAATATACTTTCAAGTCCCGATAAACAAATTAAAATGAAATTTAATATTTATAGCTGGGGATGATATAATGCATCTTTAGACCAAAAAGGACTGCTATTTAACAATGAGGGTGGAGGGCTCAAACTACCAGATGTAGTTCCTAGTAACGTTCGTACTAAATTGTCGGGTATAAGGTGGATGTAAGGTAGGCACCTCATAAAAAGAAAAAAAAAATTTATAAAAACTTAAATATATGTTTTTAAAAAATTACAATAGATATACACATAACGTGAGAAATATTTGAATTAAAATCGTAGGAGTTCTATTTGATAATTTCTCTTACTTCATCTGCAACAAGCTCAACATGTTTTATACGTGGTATGGAGGATATGAGAACTGTGTTCTGAATCTCGATATTTTTCGACAGTCCTCGCCGGCTAATGTCAATTCTCCTGCTATAATGTAAAATTCTTGTATTCGATGATTTTATAGGGTGATAATATTGTTATAGATATATTTGCCGATATTTGTCCGTAAACAAAAATCCACAGTTCGTGCATATTATACAAACAAACAAAAAATGTGATTTCTCAGACACAAAGGAATTTCAATAAGGGGCCGAATTCCCCTGACCGAAAGCAATGTTTCACACTACCAAGCATGAAGTCAATGAGGGGCTGAGTTATTGTTGTCTGAGGTCTGAATTGTTTCTGGCGGTGATAAGCGACCAGAAACCCTTCTCCCTAGCATGTTCCAAATATTGTTCTATTGGACATATGCCTGAGGACCGTCTGCTCCAATCCATTCGATCATCTGCTGTCCAATCCATTCGAAGGATTATTTCATCGAATAGGCGATTGACCATTAGCTCAGTACATCATGGCCTGGTGTTATTTTCCATAAGAATGAATCCATCCCTGATTGTTGCTGCGTAAAGGGCTATAATATGTCTGAGGATCTCATCCCTAAATCGCTAAGCTGTTAGTGCTCCACTCATGATAATATGTAGGTCGGGCTGCTATTTATAGGAATACTGGATGAAACCACCACTCTTCCTTCGTAAAGTCAGACGCTTTCATGCGCAAATGCAGTTGTATTCCATGTACCAGGTTCTTTCCAGATGAGAATCCGCCTGTTGTCAGATTTTACACTAAAACGGCACTCGTTCTGGAAATGGTATTTTGAGAAATTCCTAATGCTTCTGCTACAATCGATTGCATTAAACATTCTCTAAACGACCTATAGCTCTTCGAGCTACCGATTCAGATAAGCCAACTTATTGAGACATCTTAGTATCTGTTACAAAACATTCAATGCTTGTCAATTGTTTATAATCTCCTCTTACAGTAGGAATGCAAGCAGGTCGCTTTCACATCTTATATAAAGAGCATGGGTTTCGACGTCATAGACAAAAATATGCATATTATCAACTTTGTAAAGTTATAATTTTCGTTTTTTAACCCTTCCATTTCATTTTTGCTGAAAAAAGTTGTCGATTATATGATTATTTTATACATAGCTCACAATCGCCTAATTATTTTCAGAAGTGCATATATATATTTCCTCCTTTTCAAAAACAAAAAAGATAAGAAAAGAAAATTATCTATGATGGGTTCGAAGTAAATTGATTTCGCGAATACGACAAGATGTTGTGTCAGCCAAGCTCTTAAGACGGAATGTTATAGAAGAAACTACATTAACTGGTTGTGCTAAAAAAAACGACATCTTCATTCCCAAAATACTCTTAATAACATCTGATACATCTTTCTATATCAAACGGATACAATTTCCGGTATAACTTGTTTTTTTCTATATCTATAAATGAAACACAAGGTTGATCACTTCAAATTGCTGGGATTGATTTGAGATCACGTTGTTTAACTATGGTGAGTTATTTATAACAATGTCTTGTGTTGGGAGTAGAAAAAATTTACACGTGCTTTCAAACGACGGGAAAACAAGAAATGCCGATTTGATGAGGTCTAACTAATAAATAAATATAACTAAGACGGTAATTATGTAATTTTTGCTAATTAAAATGATATTAATGAAAATAAAATAACAAAAGTATTGCTTCTAATAATAAATATGCAGCACTAAATAAACAACCTATTGCCACATTATCCCACAGATATTTTACTGACATTCTTCCGAGTTATAAACATATATACAATTAACAAAAAATTTAAAATAATCTTTTTTTATGAACCACTTTGATACTGTCTCATATGCAGTTGCATAATGTAATACATTAGCTATTTGCAACGATGCATTTTAAGGCGTATGATATTTAAAGTATTTTGAGAAGAAAATCAATAAACCCAATAAAGACTTCCATTAAAATAGCTTATCTAACAAATTAACCTGCAGAAATATTTTATCAACATTCCTCGAACAATATTCGCACGGACAGAAGATAGTTTTCAGCACCATCTCATTCCATGAATATTTTGGCTCTCAGAGCACATCAACTCGTGAATGCATCAGGCATAATGTGTACCTCTCGAAATTAGACCTTCCATCGACGCATTCCAATCGCTTCCTGCCTTTTGAGCAGATGAATTGTCATAGGTGCAAAATGCGTCGAAACGTGACATGGCCGGAATCGAACATTGGGTAGGACAGTAATTAATGCGCTCGGAAGAGCAACTGCCATAATATCAAGGAGTCCATTATGGTGCTGTTGAGTGATCTCGTGATTGTCTTCCGCAGTGACGGTGTTAGTTTCCAAACATTCCCTATATATGAAACGAGATTCATCTGCTTTGAAATGATCGTAGGATATTTTTAGAAGTTTGTTTGCAATGAAGTGATCGGTGGCATTAACGTGATATCCATATTTAAAAAAATATATATGTTAATTACTTTCTCTGTTAATGGGGTTTTATATAGTTTTTATAATAATTTCTTTGATATGATTTCTCTTTTTCTTTCTTTTCGGTTCATGTTGTTGTGGATTTGATATTACCCAAGTTTCATTTCCATCATGAGATGGAGAAGTTCGTTCCCTAATAAAAGAGGTTTGGTTTCATTTGTCGCCGTACAGTCATCTTGTACACACGAAGGCTAAACAGAGCGAGACCTACAGTTTAAAGGTGGATTTCGAACCACTCACAAACAACCATGGCACCATCGGGACTCGAACCTGAAACCTGTGGTGCCGAGCGCCAGGGCGCTAACCACTCGACCATCAGGTTCACTAATACAAGAGAGAAGAAGGAATGACAGAGTTTCTTTTAGTTCACATTTTGTGTTAAACTAGAAGAAAACATTTCCATTCGTTAATTACAATTTAATCAAAGATGATGCATTGTAGCATAGATATATATTAGTTTCTCATAAAGTTATTATTGTTTTCAGATGCAGAAGAATGATTAATTTCTCGAGTGAGATCATTTATCACTAGAATTTCAGGTATGTAGTGGATTCAGAGTTTCCCAGAATGAAAATACTTTCTACATTTCCATATTTGCAAACCACAATTAGGAATGGACAGAATCCATCTGAAGACGGGGAGCTATGATTCTCCTATCCTCATTCTTGTTGACAACATAAAGATTGTTTCCCATAAATTTAATACTATTATCTTTAACCCTTTGCACTCGAGGACTCCGGAGCGGAGCCATTTAAAATTTGTCTTCAAGCTCGAGGGCTCCGCTACGGAGACAATGCAAAGAACACTATAAATAATGCGTTTCTTTTAATGCGTATATCAAACTTACATGTGAATAGGATCTTTTCACTAAAATCGCTTCGAGTTGTTGGCAATACGAATGAAAAAAAACTTCGAGTGCAAAGGGTTAATATAGATACGAAAATTTATAGTTTGGCATTGCTTGTTAGAGTTCAAATGAAGCTCTGAAATTCGTCTCGAACAAAGTAAATAGAATCAATAATTTCGTTAAAGAATTACTCAAATTGTACTCAATTTTCCTCAGAAAATACTTATCATTTATTATCATTTAATAGATTGCAGAATGGGTTTGGAAAATTGTAGGGTATAATTTTTGTATGTCCTAGTTTCTTAAAAGTCTTCAACTCCCGAGATGATACTTCTTAATGTATCGCCAAATTTGCTTCAATTATCCTCTTGTTCGTCATCAAATGATGATATTTGAACAAATAATTGTAAGACAATGATACAAAAGCCCATATTATGGTTTGCTAATTTATTTTGTGAGGTATACCACTTAATAAAAATAACATTCAAACAAATGTTAAAATTACGAAATCTTTAAGCAGTTATTTTGTGATGAGATTATTTATTTTGAGTTATTTTGGGTTATTTTGGTCAAGCATTTACTTTGGACTTGTAGCAACATCTTTTACCTTATAAATACAAATGAAATTGCAACTTAATTCTTTTTAATTTCTTATTAAATGATTCTAATTTCTTCTAATATTTCTTTTATTCTATTAGTTTAAAAAAATAAAACATTTCCATATAAAAAAAAAAATTCAATCGAATAAAAAATGTGTACTTGCCATTTTATTTATAAATTTAAAAAAAAAAGGAATCCTTAGCAGATTTTGAGATTTACTTAAAACAAATAGAAAAGAATTGCACGAAGGAATGTTGATATAATTTTCTCAGTTCATTTTTTAAGTATGTTTTCTTGCTTTGCAGAGACATACATTTCTAAAAATCGTTCGAGATTCGATATCTTCAAGATAAAATTTACTTTGCAATGCTATAAACGTTTCTTTAACATTGTTGTGAAATCAATCTTTTCGAAGAAAACATGTTTATACGCTGAATACCATTTTTTTCTAATCATGATATGTTAGCAAGATATACGAAGAGTTTCTTTGAGCGTTTCTTCTCAGATAGTGGCTATGAAACTATTTTTTTTTAAATTTTATCTATTTACTTAGCTTTGAAACACATGCCGCCTATATATTCCATTTTTTTTTATTCCATTTTTTTTCTTTTCTAAAAGATTTTTCAATTTTAACGCTTAGATTGATAGCATACGTATTCATTTAATAAGCTTAAAATGTAGAAGAACAAATATGTTTCCTCTTATAATTTATGTCTCTAAAAATACATTTTTTGTAATGTATTTAGAATTTATTCAGGGCAAGGGAGTTAAAGACGGTTGATAAACAAGTAATATAAAAAAATAAAATAAAGCCAATTCCTACTTTTTTTCCACTCTATTGCCGAAAGTCCTTTATAAATAATTATAAATCATTCATTTTTTAAGTTTATCTGGCGCCATCTATTGGTAGATACATGCAACTGAAATCTAAAAAAAAACTAACATTAATTAATTAAATTTGTTGAAGGAATTAATATTTAAAAAAACTGTACTAACATCCAGTGTAATCCACTACAAGTTCAAAAAAATGTATTTGAACTTGAGTGGATGAATAAAAAGTATTTTATGAAAGATTGAAAATTTGAACAAGATATACATAGGGAGAATGTCAGATAATTGAAGGAAGTGAAAAATATGAGTGATATCTTTACTGTTTAACAAAAACAGATGATTTATTTAAAATTAATTATTATAATATTATTTGTTTTTTGCAATATTAGGATATATATTATATGAAGTGGTACTAAATAACTAACTAACTCTCTGGCAGTCCTAGTGGGCCAAGTCCAGTCCAGATATAGTAAGGAGAAGGCTTCTTTTACCAAGTCAGCTCTATACTGGCAGATCTCAGTAATGTAGAAGGGACCTGCGGTTTAAAGTGTATTTTCACTACAAACAAGGTTGGCCGTCAGACCCCTATGAAGTGGGGAAGATAAATATCAAGAAGAATTAAAGTATACCTTTGATTTTATTTCAAAATTAATTAAAAATCATACAATATTTTTCTTACTTTTTATAGAAGGTTCAGGAATTTTTTTTTAAAAAGTCGTTTAGAACAGTTCAAAGTTTGCACTATTATTTTCAAGTAATACATTTCAAGCGATCCTTTGACATTTTTACGCCTTAAATACCTTTGGAGTTAACATTATAACTGACATAATAAAATCAATTATCTTGGAATATAACGGTATATAAGCAATTAAATTCTATTATCTTGGAATATAATGGCATATGTGCAATTATCTTTGAATACATTCAAAAATAATTTCATTTATCTTATCTTAATACATTCAATTAATTTCATTTGTCTTGGAATGCATTCAATTAATTTCATTTATCTTCAATTAAATATAATATAATCTTTGAAATCTAATGCATTTTTAATAAATGAAGAACATTGATTGGCAAATCCTATTTCCGACATTGATAAGCTAAAAAGTCAAATTACAGTGAACACTGAAACTGTAGAGTGCCTATTTACTTCATAGAAGCTGTAGAGAGATTTATGAGTGATTGGATGCATTACTCGGTATATGTAATCAGATTTTGTGAAGCAATGGAAAATCGACTGTCTATATGGCCATGATAATTTTTATGTCTCAGTTCCTCAATGTTAAAAATGGAGGATGGCCAATGACCATAACGCGTAAAAAGGGTGCTCATGATCTAAAAATGGTAGATAAAATATCAAAAAATATCAAAAGTCGATATCATTTGTGCGACTAATGGGGAAATTTATATATGCAATTTAAATAATGTCGAAGCCATAAAATTTCCAATCTTCATTTATTGAGTAAAAGAAAATTTTATATGTATATAGATGTTTGTTTTTCTAGATAATTTTTAAAAGTGTGAAGAAGACGCATCAAATTTCCTTCAAACTTATCTTCACCAAGAACCCATTGAAACTAATAAAACGAAGCATATATTGCATAACAAGTTAGTATATTGAATATATTAGAAGCATATATTGCATAACAAGTTTTTTCTGTATAAATATCCTTCAAACCTTTTCTAACCCATTTGTTTATAAAAACTGCTTTTTTTTTCTTGTTTTACAGTTGTGCTTATGCAGGAGTTTTCGTGTTACTAAATTACGAATTCATTGAAAAAATTCAAATGATAAATTTTAAATAGCATACATTGTGCAAAAAGATACTGTGTGTTGCATATGGCGCATTTGTTTAAAATTTAGTATTTCTTATTTGTAATAAAAGTTATGTTTTCGAAAGAAATAATTTACATATTTTTTATTCCTATTTGAAACAGTTATTGTTTTTATCTATAGTTATTAATAATAGTTATTGTTTTTATTTGTTATTAATAATAGTTATTATTAAAGTTAATCATAATAGCAAATAGTAGTAGTTATTAGGATTCGTAAACATCCAAAAAAATTCGAAATATTCGAACTGATATATATACCTTTTGAATTAATTTTAAACCGATGATTTTAATGAATTCGGTATCCAACCACAATTATTTAATATCTTATTCTATGCAAAAAGTTTAATATATATTTCATTTGATAGATGACTGACATCCTTCTCCGCTATTAGAACATCGTATAAATTAAGGATTATATTATTTAATTTTATTTCTCCTTCTGAAGTAACAATAATAAGGGAAATAAATCAAATTGTATTTTTTAAAAAATATTTTATGATATCAATAACTTTTTTTTTTTTAAAAATTTTTATTTAAAAAAACCGGTTATTTAAAAAAATGTTTCAGTTTTTATTTTTCATATTTATTAAGGAACAACGTAATAGTCTAATAGTGTTTCTGAATTAGAGGTGCCGGGCACAACATTCAACAAGCAAATCGGATTTGAAAGCTTTTACTTATATGCAAGCATTGCACTGCGCACAATAGATATGAAAGCCAGAAAGTTTTTCCAATGGGCTACAGAAAAATAATGTGCAAACTGCAGATGAGAATCTTCGTTCAAAATTTAGGTACAATGTAGCAGTATTCCCATGGTACTCATTGCATAATGCTAAATCTGCAATATGTTTGTTGTTCTAATGGATAATTACCTCGAATGAATGAGCCTGGTATACAGAAACATTAACAACATGTTTCAGAAATTCATCAACGTGTTTTTCTAAAAAAATGTTTCAATAAAGCATCAACAACATATATTTCCTTAACAACATCATGAAATCATCAACATGTTTTTCTTAAAAACATGTCTCAATAAAGCATCAACAACATATATTTCTTTTAACAACATCATGAAATCATCAACATCTTTTTATGAACAACATGTTTTAATAAAACATCAACAACACATTTTTCATTAACATCATTTACTAAATCAACATTTTTTAGCATTGGACACGTTCATATAAAAACATTATAACCCAATAAGCTTCAATTGACCAAGTTATTTGAATTTTAGATTGACAAATTATGTATACTGTAATGATGATGAATGTTATAAATGATTTTAATCTAAATGTCAAGTCGATTTAAAGCAGTTTTAATATTTTCGTAAAAAATATCGCATCTTCCTCTTTTTAATAATATCAATGATGTAATCAAAAAACAGTGCGCTTTTATATATATTTTGTAAGGTCATTAACAATAAGTTTATATACAAGTTATCCTTTTTACAAAAATACTTTTATCGATTTTACAAATCATAAAAAGTGTGACAGACTGAGACTTTATGTATATCTAAAATAAAAATCTCACTTTGCTTTGAAATGAAATATTTCATATAACAAAATATACAATTATGAACTAAATGCGATGAATTTAGTTGCTTTGCAGGATAAGAAAAATGATAAATACTTGGTTTTCTACACATTTTACGGATATATAGCGAGTTTCTGGAATTCAACCGCAAACTTAAATATAAAAATCAAAATTCAACTTCAGAAGAGAATGGAAAAGTCGAAATTCAACCTCGAAGGAAAATGGAAAATCCAGAATAATATTGAACATTCCTAACGCATCCAAAATTGTTATTTCGAAATCGTTATGAATTGCATTTGAATTTTCAAAAGCAAAAGATTTTCGTGTGAACAGGGAAAGGGATATATTACTGTGTCCAAAAAGTAAGACCAATTATTTTGTTTTCAAAAACTCTTTATTTATTCTCCCAAATTTATTTCATTGCCTTCGAAAATAATCCCCTCCGGACACAATGTACGTATGCCAACTTTTTTCCAATCCTCAATGCATGCTAAAAAGTCATCGACAGGGATGGCCTTCAAAGAACTGTTTATACCATTTCTAAACATTTCTTTCCGATATAGGAATGTTCACCGAATGCCTTCTGCAACATTCTATACGTTTTTGCAAACAAAACTTAATGCAAGTTCTTTGCTCAATTAATTCGGACATTTCAAAAATCGCCGGAATCAGTTTTTAGTGTCTCACAAAGCTAAACGCAGCTCAAACACCAATACATATTTTGAGGTCAGATTTCACACAGATGTCAAGTACAGTGCCAGCAACCAAAAGAAAAAAATGGAATTCCATAAGCCCCGGGAGTTTTAAATTGAAAATTGGTCTTACGTTTTGCACACAGTAGTATAAATCAACCCTAACGAAATCCTATAGTTATCAAAATCCTAACATTATAACTCGATTTTCAAAAATTTATTAAACCTTTTGACAGCGTTTGCTTAAATGTTGTACTGAAACTGTTTAAAACTAGACTACAAATTTAATGAGATCAAAAAATATCGTATCTTCCTCTTTTTTTAATACGATTCTCTCGTATTCAAGAGAGAAAAATGTGAGAATCATCTAAAAACACATTAAGACAAAACACTAAAAAACAAACTCATTAAGACATAAAGCACCACATTTGTTATTTAAAACACATATTTAAGGAAATCTTCCTTTAATTCTAAGTACGTAAAAAGTTAATCAATTAAATTAAAGCTGTCCTTTATTAAAATCAACATCAATAATGTGAAAATAGGAAATAAAGAAGAATGCTCTTTACTTTCAACACGTCGAAACATATAGTGAATGTAGAAAGTATTCGTACAAAACCGATTCATACTGAAAAAAACCTAATTCATATTTTTTAATGGAGGACAATCATCAGAAGTTTCAAAAATTTTTCGAAATTGCAATTTTAAAATAATTATCCAAATATTTATAGATTTAAATTTAAAAATTAAAAAAAACCTTAAAATGAATGAAAAAAAAAACATTATTTTGCACATGAAAATGGATTTTTTTTGTCGCTTTCAATGTTTACGATCATTTTAACAAAGAAAGCATGTGTTTATAAAGCATTTTTCTTACATATGAATAAACAAAAACATAAATTTAAATTTGTGATATAATTGTGGCTGTTTGTAGTTCTAAGGAATGGGAAAAAACCCTTCGTACACTACTATTTCTGAAAAGAAACCAATTGTACAACTTCACAAAGAAGGTGAAACATAGTTCGTCGATTTTTAGCTCGCCAGTATAAAAAAAAGAAAGAAAGAAAATGCTTTTAAGGATTAATGCTTCTAAAGTAGCTGTTCAGCTTCAAAACACAGGAGTACACAACGTATGTATACTTTAAAAGCTTGTTTCCACTTTCGAGTAAGACATAAAAGAAAAGTTTCGTGACCAAGAAGCTGTGTAAATTTTTTTCTATACTCAGTGTAGAGATATAAGTTAAGGTGGGCATGAAAAATAAACATGCACTTTTAAAATAACTGCCTGAATATTTTATATATGCTATTGTAAATGGAAAATGTTTAGGATTGTTTTTTTTAAATTTAATTGATTAATTAATTATTAAAAATAGTAATAACTATTGTTCGATAGCTCACTTACACACACAAATAAAAACTCAAATAAAAAACTCGACTTGGACTGTATTAATTTATCTTCTTTATTAAGCCAGCCATCACACTCGAGGATGGACTGACCACACAGTCTCTCTCTTTACATACACTTATTGAACTCTCTCTTACATTTTTTTCTCTTTCTCCCGTCATCTCACCCCTACCAGACACCCCCATAGACAGGATGTTTACATTATAGGACGTTGACTTCCCTATGCACGGGGACCTGAGTTACGAGGCAACAACTGTTATTAATAATTAAAAACAAGTACAAAAAAGTAAATTTTTTTTGCTAAACATCGGGGAAACTGAATAATCTGTAGGTCCCTAACTGCTCCCCAATCACCATGAAGGATGACTTTACATTTGCATTTCTGGGGCCTGATGACCGAGTGACTAGCTCTCTGGCGATCTGTGCAACAGGTTTCGGGTTCGAGTCCAGCGGTACCATGGATGTTTGTAGTGGTTCGGAATCCACTTAAATCCGTAGTTCCTGATCTAATATGATCGTAGGGCGTTGTGGGGGGTAATGTCATTCGCGTCCGTAGCCTATCTTCAAGCTACAAGTGCCCCCTGGGTATTGCTAAATGAGCAACAGCGTTCGTCGATACAGCCCATACGGCATGCCCTCTTCAAAGCTAGTTTGTATAGGGCTTTTCACAGGGAGATAGTCAGTACGACACAGTTGTCTACGTAAAAAAACATTTGCATTTCTTATTTTTAACAAATAAAACACTCGTCTTTGAATGAATGATGAGATACACTTTCACTTTGTCATATCATGTCTTTTTTTTTTTTTAAACGCAATGACTGCAACGAACTCCGACAGTGAATTTTAAACTGAGTCTTCCGATAAGATAATTGCGTTACTACTACTCTCCTCGAGTCGTGCTAAATGAAATAAACATTACGCTTAGCATTCGTTAATGGCTGGTTTGTTCCCCGTTATTAATTTTTCATATATTTTTTGTATTCGTATTAAATGTGCTTCAAATTTATGTTGGAATTGACTACATATTTACTATTTTACACTTCAAAAAATAGGGAACGGATGGTTTTTGGAAATCTGGAGTTTTTGTATCAAAACAGAAGAAATACATTTTAATTCTGCTTAATAATTAATTTCATAAGCATTTTTGTTATTAGAAAGTACTATGATTTTCAATGATCTCTCTATTTAAAACTAAGAGATATTTAATTAAACTCTTAGTCGCTTGTTCATTTCATTATCAAAAATCTTGATTAGATTGATTACCTAATATGAATGATGATTAAATGTCTTGTCTTGCGGTTCTTTTAACTATCAAAGGTCTCTATTAGTCTAATAGTGGCTATTGATGCTCTGAATATAAAAGTGTAATAATCTTTTACTTGAAAACATTTTGGGGGAATTCTGCCAACCAATTATCACAGAGTTGTAATTTTCATTCCATTTTCTGCATACGGATTACTTTATGGTGGCGAAAATAACCTTTTAAAAATTTTCTTATCAGTTAGAAAAGAAAATTTTAAAATTTTCGCCACCATAAACTGACAGAAAATGGAATGAAAATAACCACATGAAACTAAAATGCATAACGAGGTCAGAAATAGACCTGCACAGAAATCTTAATGACATGAGGAATTGTAGAAAAATATATTTTAACACATGAATATGCATGCTGGCTATTTCATTAATAAATTATCATATATGTTTTTAATGCAACATCAATTTAAAAATTCATTTTAGAGAAGACACCTGGTAGATTCGTATCATACAACTGTAGCATCTTTTTCTGACGAGAAGAGTTTTGGCATTTCATTTCCAGGGGGAAAGGAATGTATATTATTTGACAAATAATAAACCCAACACTCAAATTGGACAACATACGAGCTCTATTGTGAATAGTTATATTACATGCAGTTAGTGTTTTATACTAATGAGAAAATCCTGTCACTCAAATTTGATAGCAGATATTCGGTATCATGCACTATAATGAGACTCAGGAAATTAGCGAATGTCTGAGCGACCTTCACAAGTCGAAACAATTACAGATTGAATATGAACTATACCATGAATTGTTCAATCGTGATTGGTGAAGTTGTTATTAATTGTTCCACGTGCTGAGAAAGGTCTACCCCACTGAGAAGGGAGGGAAAGCTGACCCCCTCCCTCTTGACGAATTGTCAAGATTTAATCAGGCGCGTGCGATCAAATTTTATTTTAATTTTCAATGTCTTTGTATAATATTCGAAAAGACATTATTTGTATGTATATATATATATATATATATATAGTGCTTGTAAATAAAAATTAAAGTGTTCCCATGAGCTTGAAAGTGGCCCTCTTCTTGAAACCGTTGCAAGTCTATATAGGCCGAGACGTTACACTCCCCAAATGAGATGATAAGATTGGCCCATCAATGGATTTTATTCATCTCATTCTCATATACTTAATGAAACAAACTTTAAATTCACGTTACTGGAATGGCTACAAAATGAGCTAACTCTCTTGCTTCAGAAGTCCAGTAAGTTTCAGACTCCTGTAACAAAAATATTAAATATTTACTTAAGCGTCGACAGAAGTTAAACTCGATTCAACAAAATTCAATTAAGATATGTATATGTTTTGGAAAAACATCTAAAAGTTCTTTATATATCTTACTATTTAATTACAGATCCTTTTAAGTGATGCACGACAGACACAAAGACACTTAACAGAATCAAAGGAATTCAAATGTCGCACAGAGATCATTGAACATTCTAAAATTAGAAATCCCCCTCCTCCCTCCTCCCTTCTCAAAAAGAATTCCCCTCACGTTTATCCGGCAAACACACAGCAATCCCGGATTTATTTAATCACACCTTTCCGGAGCTACAAGCTAAATTAGACGCGCCGTCTTTAAATTCCTTCCCGGTCGCGGAGTAAAAATCAATTTCCGCGGCACGTCAGTAGATGGCGCTTCGAACGCCACTTGATCGACTGGGAAGCAATGAATGCAGGTAGCAGAAGCGAACGAACGAATCTCCTAGACGGTGCCTTGGAAGAAAGTGTGCTGTACAGGGGGAAAGTGCAATTTGTGTTGGTGCACATAAAAAAAAAAAAAAATAAATAAAAAAAAAAAAAGTTGTGTGCAACTGTGAAAAAAAAAAAAGAACTTATTCACTTTGTGCAAAAAGGTGAGGAAATCTTGACCAGTGAAAAACTATAATATATTTTTGGGATTTTTTTGGTGAGAATATATTAAATTTGCTATAGAGCCTTAAGGTAAGAAGTCAATTAAATATTATTTTAATCTATCATCATATGTGTAAACATATGCGTATGAATATATATTTTATAAAAATAGCAATTATTATTTTACGCTGGTGATATGTGATGTTTTATACGTAAATGAGCAAAATAATTTTTGCAAAATTATCACAAATCGAATAAAATTTAATATTTAAAAAACATCATAATTTTTTTTTTTTTAGTATTATTGAATAATACAGGCAATTTAAGAATTATATTGCACTTAATTTTTAAATTTATAATTGCAATAATTTTTTATTCAAAAAATAAATAAGTAAATAAATAAAATAGATGCATATTAAATTCTGTAGAATGTTAGAAAATTTTGCAAATTGCGCCTACTTTAAAATAATTTCATTATTAAGAAAATTATTATGCAGAAAGTTTTTTTAAAAAATTACTTTGCAATATTTTTCCATAAAATAATTTTGTAAATTCATAGAAATTGATTTTGATTATGAAGCAAAGTAATATAAAACAATGCGCATTATATTTAAAAAGTAAAATTTTAAGCTTTCAGAATATTATAAATTTGATACGAAACTTTATAACGATCTTTTTCTCCGATCAAAAAAGAAAAAAAGTGCAAAAATTATGTGTTGTTTTTTGTTAGATCTTTTTAATTAAAATATAAAATCATATTGAATAGAGTGAAAAACTGAAAAACGAGTGGTTTTATTGCATATTTTTTCTTTTCAAATGTTTTGCGTTGAGCTTCAGAAATTTTTTAAATTGTAAAGATTTAGTATTTTGTGATATCTTGCAAGATATATAATACAATGGAACATAACATACACAATCTCTATTCTATAATAAATACAAAAGCAAAAGATTTAGATATTTTGATTAAAAAGTCATTTAAATTTAATAAAATTGAATTTTTAGTTAAAATAACTATTATTAATTATAAATAAAAATATTTTTCATCAAATTTAAAAGTTAATATTCTGAAATAGAAATAAAACTATACCGGGAGTTTCAAAAAAATTCGTACATCTATATTTGTATTTAAAAAAATATTTCATTTATATTATTTTAATCAAAACAAAATTAATCGCTCTTATTTTGAACGATAAAAAAAAAAAACCCAAATTAGCTATTTATGTATCATAGTTAAAAATACCCACGGCAATAAAATTAGAAATTTGTCACAAATAATTTACAATAAATGCTTAGTTGGATATATTTTGGCTTTTATTATAGATTATTTTATTTTATAAGAGGCTTTTAAATTTTTAAATAAAAATATTTTGCTAGTTGTTATATAATTGCAAGTTCAAATAATTTTTGAAAATTCTGATAATTATTTTCACGAAATGCGCCATCTATTAAATAATAAAAACATATTTTACGTTCTAAATCATCCCTGTACTGATACTTTCTACTATATACATAGAATGAAAAATTTTACGTTGGCTTTAAAAAAGTTAACTGATAACTGCTGAAATAAGCTTTTATTTAAAAGAAAATATATTGAAGATATTAATTTGTATATTATAAATATTAAACCCTATTTGAATATTCCGTATACATCCCAATATAGTTACATTTGAAGAAAAAAAAAAGCTGTAATATTTCCTATTTTCATAATCTTTTATTTCAAGTTGGGGCCCTATTTCATATATTCCATAACAGTTACTAATGTAATAAAAAAAAGTTTTTTTTTTTTTTTTTTTTTAAATTTCTAAAATTACAAAATTAAAGAATTACTTTTGTAAATGTGAATATACTTTTACCATAATTCCTAGTTAATTTTGTAAAAAAAAAAAAATAAAGGAAATTTTAAGTATTAGCTAAAATATGTTTAGTACATTAGCTAGTTTATTTAGCTTGTAACATTTTGTTTTAAGCCTGCTGATAGTGTTGAAACACTAATACACTCTCATGTCCAAAATTATCTTTACATGTATTAGTTTCGGTTTCTCAGGAACTATGAACTATAATTTGTCTGGATTTATACATAACATTGCGACACATAATTAGGAAGGAAAAAAATACAAATGCACTACATAAGATATAAAATTCTAGCAGGAAACAATAAAAAATGGTAACAAAATGTGACAAAGAGGGTTCAGAAAAAACTAATAACTCAGAAAAAAATGAAGTCTTACGAATTTGGTGTGGAATGTGATCTCCCCGACTTATACATATATCACAACGTGTTATCAAAATAACTTTGTTAACCTCTGTTCGGGCAATTATGATCCACTCTTCCAGTAATATCGTCTTCAGATAATTTACATGTCTAAGAGGAGGATTTCCACGTGAAATTGTTCTATTAAGGTAGTACCATAAGATCTCTATCGAACTGAGATCAGATGACTTTTGCTGGTCATAGTATTCGCTGAATGTCGTCATGTTCAACAAGATTTTTCGTTCACATTCCAAACATGTTCGTCAACAAGGCTTGCTCGATGTGGACGAGCATCATCATCCATAAATAAAAATTCATATCCATATGCACCTCTGAAAAGTCTTAGACTTCAGTCCGATATCTCTGGGCGATCACAGATCAGCTGTTAAAAACCTGTAGGGGCTTCAGTCCATCGATCATTATTTTCCCCATACCATCACACCTCCCACTACCGAAACGGTCACGTTCCATAATGTTTGAGGAATAATTTCGTGTTCCTGACTCCCTGTAGTTGTAAACACGTTTAGAATCATCTATAAAATTAAACATCGACTTATCAGTAAAGAGAACATGGAACCACTGGCATTCACTCCAGTTCTGATGTTCTTTGCACCAATTAAAGAGACCCTTCTTTTGTTGTGAAGACGATGAAACATATATCCTTGGCTTTCTGGCATAAAGACATTTTCATTAAGCATTTCGTATACCATTTGCAGTAATATCTGTAGCAGTGTAGCCTGTCTTGAAATATTCAGACATCTGGCTGTTTGTGTGATTGGCTGTCTTACTTCTAAACAGCCCATGAGTCGCCAATTCGCAGATTCTTCCAAATGATAACTCGAAGCCATAACAAACTGAGCACAGCCCTTACACATTGAAATCAAACGTTATGTTGCATAAATTCACTCGGATATTCCTTTGTTCAAAGCGCATGATTCAAAATCGGATGACATATGCCTAGATTTCTATACCAGGAACATTTTGATTACTTTTGATTGGATAATGCTAATTAGGCTTGTTGTTGACACATGCCCTGCAAACATGGATCGTTTTCATCGAATATTTCATAGAATATCATTAATTTTGAGTATGTAACGATAAATTTGGACATGAGTGTATTATTAGCATTTATTTTAATAATTAAACTAACTAAATATTAAAATAAATATTTGAAAATAGTTGGAAATTGAAACAAAAAAAACTTCATAGTTGATTTAATATTAGGATTTGCATTCTTTTAACAGGCTTGCAATAAAAATTAATGGTGAGTATCTTTGTAATTCTTTCCTAGACGTTTTACGTAATTTCTACTGTATTTAATATTAACAAAATACAGAGAGTTCTAGGGACTCACAGATTATTGATCTCATATTAACACTTATTACGTAATATAAATATTTTTGTAAACACATAATTGAAAAATGTTTTCTAATTTAAAATTATTTTTAAAAAAAAAAAAAAAACTTCAACAAATATTTAATGGCGTACGAAATATATTTTACAGGGTTGTAATTTACGAATAATGAAAGCAAATGCAGTACAATGATGATGAATGTCGGTTAGTTATTAATGTTTTAATCTTACTACAGTATATTATTGTCAATCATTATTTAAAAAATTTCTTCGTAGATTAAGTGATACATAATTTAACTTAAAAAATATTTGTAGTCTACCAGTTGGATATGTAATAGTAGACGAATTTAATGAAATAGTTAGCCTCCTGACCTTGATTGGTTAATAATATTTACAGACTTGCAAAACTGTCTATAATCTTAATAAACTGTCTATAAATCTTTTAATAGGGTTTTGTTACAGGATCTCCTAAAAACTTGTTTGTTTCAATAATTTTCTCAGTTTCAATGTTCTTTCCTAGTTTAGCGAATTGTTTGGGGAGGTTAAATAGGGTAACGTTTTTTTTTTTTATCTCACCAAACAATTCGCTAAATTAGAAAAATTTCTTATAAAATTTTTCTTACTTTTTTTAGTCCAACGAACTGTTAAGCAGGTATCCGAAACGTCGGGATATTGTCAGTCAATATACATATTCCAATACTTTTCATAATTTTATTTAGATACATTACAAATCACGATCTATATAGGTACATAATATATAATATTAAAAAAGCAGACCCATAATCCATGTCTACCAAGGGTGACTACCAATAATGAAGTGAAGGGGGTAGGGGAAATTTATAAACGAAACATGGTTACAATTTCTAAAGTGTTTTAGATATGCAACATTTTCGACAATGAGCTTTTAAAATTACAAATAAAATAAACATTTGTTACATATAGCCATTATTCTGGGAACTGGATTAATATTATTATTTTATATGAAACGACTATGTAAATTATTGTTTCATTTCAATTTTCATGTAGGTTTGATGAAGCAGGGCTTCTTTGCATGTAGGTATTTTTGGAATGAGTGGCTCCTTAAAAGATATAAATTAATCGCTTATTTTTGAAAAGGTATTTTTGATTGAAATTAAATTGATCTAATATGGTTCCATATAAAATGGATCTTTATAAATTAATATGATATTAATGGATCAATATAAAATTAATACATAAATAAAATAACTTAAAAAAATAAAAAAAGAAGAAAAAAAGTAGCGCATTTTACTCACTAAGCCATTTAAGATTACTTAGACGCTTAGAGACTTAGCACTTTTATATTAAGAACATGTTCATGAAATTCATTATTATCGACATTTAGTTAAAAAAAACATAGTACTAATAAAATCCCCAATGAAGATCAATTTGATACTATCTGTTAATTAGTAACGTACCAATTTGCTTTGCAATAGATTTATTATTATCTTATTCGACGTAGTTAATTAGATTTCACAAGTTTTCTTTGCCTGATAAGCTCATTTCAAAATTGCTGGAGGTATTTTAGCTTTGACTATTACTTTAATTTTTTTATTTGATTGGATTTGGTGTTGAAAATTTTTTTTTTCAAAATAAATCAGTCATGCACAATATTGAGCAGACACAATTTGATGCCAATGATTAGAAGGTTTTTTATTCCAAATGCTCTTTATAAGTTAAAATAGCATTAGGATATTTACACTAAAGGTTGATTTGTGGTGTTGAAAAATCTATGTTACTGTGTGCATCCATGGGATGTAATCCCAATGGATTTATTCATTTGTAAATCAGTAAATATTGATTTTTCTTTTAATCTTAGTATACAAAGTGATAGGAAGTTGTTTTTGGTTTTGTTTTTTTTTGTTTTGTCACTCTACTGTCATCTTGTGCACACGAGGGCTAAACAGACCGGTATCAACAGTTTAATGTGGATTCCCAACCACTAACAAACATCCATGATTCGAACTTGAAGCCTTTGGTACCAAAGCCACTTGGCCACTAGGCCGCAAAGTGATAGGAGGTGTTTCTTAATAGGTTGCAAGGAGTTAACTAAAAGCTATAAATCACGATAACTTTATAGCAATTCATTCTGTAACTATTTTATAAATTAAAAAAATATGAATTCTCAAAAACAAATGGGAATTCTGATGATTGAATAAAGATTTATCATTGGTTTTAGTTGTTGGTATTAATGTCCGTCGCACTAGTGCGTTTTTGACATTCTCAGATCACAGTGCATAGGATTTGACAAACTTGATGTGGCAAGACCACCAAGCTTCACCTTTGATCCACTGGATACTTGATAATCCCTGCAAGAGGGATACCATAACGCATATGTTCCCTATACGATGGGGGAATTCATCAGATTCGAATTGCAATTATCTTTGGCAAGATCCATTTGGAATCGGTATAAACCTATTTGGAAATTATATTATAAATAAATTTATTAGATTTTTTTGATTTTGAATCATATTTGAAAGCACAGTACATGAACACGCACCTTAGCAGTGATAGTTCATCGCACTTGCATTACGTATATCAATGCAGTTTATAGTTGTCTCTAAATAATACGTTTAAAATTTGTATCTAGTTTTCTAATAGGTAATATTATATTTTTAATTAAAAATAATGATGAGCTTGCCGGATTTAATTATGAATTATTTTAACTCCTGCAGAAAAAAATTATTTATTAAATTTTCAAATAAAGAATATTCTTATTTCTTATTTAGAAACAAATTTCACTGACTTCATTGCTACTTTCAAATTTTACAATTAGTAGAATCTGAATATCAATTTAACTGCAAAATCATTTCCATGTAATGTAAATGTATGCCACGAATTTGTGTTTATATGGATATTAATAAGGAGTTTGTTCATTAAATCTTTTAAATGATGATGCAAAACATTAAAAATTCATTTAAAATTAAAATATTGCTAAACATATCATATATTCATGTTTTTCAAAAATATAAAAAAAATTTTTCTATATTTGTAATATTGTAAAAATAATGGATATATTATAATTACAGCAGTTTAATTTAATATGATGATATAATTATAAATTTTATATTTAAATTTGTAAAATTTCAATAATACTACTAATAATAATAATATAATGATAATAATAATAATAATTTTTATTCTTGTTGTAAATTATAGCACTCTGGAATTTTCTCAACGATGACTAAATTACTTTTATTGCTAATATTTTGAAAAAATAAAAAATTATGTCTTCAAACTTTTGTAAAGCACTTTCTTTACTAAGCTATTAATCTTATCATATTGTAATACACACCCATTCATATATATATATATAGATTAATAGATTAAATATATAAACAAATGCAGAATTATTTCAGCAGTAATGAAACTTTTAATTTTGAAAATAGTACTACATGCAACATTTTTTTAATTTTTTTCAAAATTTATTTATCTAAAATTAAGGTAAAAATTTTTTTAAAAATAAGAGCTCGTGTTTCATTAATTTTACGTCATGAAAGGAAATAATGTAGTTTTTAAAAAAAATAATAATTTTTAAAAGCAATTCTTCAATGAAACACTAAACATTTAAATTAATCAAACTTTTTTTTCTCGTGGAAAACAACAACTTTTCCTTCCAATTGTTTCCGTGGTTTAATAAATCTTTTAAATTAATTGCATCTTTTTCCTTTTAGTACGTACATTTCAGTGTAAAATAAAACAAAATATCTTTATCATGGAAACAGAAGAAAAATGAAAAATGTTAAGGATAAAGGAACTATAATATCTTTTATAAAACTGGTATGAAACTTTTGGTTTATGAAATTGTTTTTATAATTGCGTTTTTATGCTTTAATGGTTTATGCGGAGTGTTGGTTAAATTTGAAATTTATGGAATTTCCCGTTACTCAAAGTAAAGTTAATATATTTTCCTGCTTTTAATAATAATAGTAATTATGCTATAGTTTTATACCATAGGGTAATCTTTTAAATTGGAAAACCTTTGTACTTGTACATCTTAAGAGCATTTTCCTAGGGTTTTAGAATAATAGCAGATTTAGTAGATTTTTTTTTTTAATTTTTATCATTACACGACATAGGGGCCTGCATGGCCGAGTGGCTGGCGCTCTGGCGCTCGGTACCACAGGTTTCGGGTTCAAGTCCCAGCATGCCATGAATGTTTGTAGTGGTTCGGAATCCACATTTTAGCCGTAGGTCCCGGTCTAACATGATAGTAGAGTGTTGCGGGGGTAGTGTTACTCCGCGTCCGTAGCTTATCTTCAGGCTGCACGCAATCCTGAATAGTGCTAAGTGAGTAAGTTCTGTGCAGCGCTAGACTTAAGGCACAAAGACAACTGTCTAAGTGTTTGCCAGTTGCAGTAAAAAAATCATTACACTATTTAGAAAAATATTCTTTTAAAATCTATGTGATTAAATTCTTGGGGAAAAAACGGCATTTCTTATCCTGATATTATTGAAGCAAATTTTGTTGGATGTTTTCGCTGAAGTGATGACGATTAACTGAGTTCTAATATAATTGAATTTAAGGATGATCATTTATTTATACTCTATTAAATTTATTCTACAAAATGTTGATTTATTAAATATTTTTTGAATGTTGGTACGAAGAATGTTTAGCCGAACTGTTGCCAAAAAATTCCTAAAATCTGGACTAAGAAAGATGCAAATATTATAAACGCCAGAAAAATATTCACTCATGGTGCCTGCATCCTTGCAAGTTCCCAAATTACAGCTTTGCTGAAGTCCTTAGGGGCCCTTTGTACTCCATTCGCCTATGTTTGTGCACAGAAATGAGTTTTAGCCATCATTCAGTGAATTTACTTCTCATATATTTTTAAATGAAGGAGCTAGCCTTCAGTTTTTACTAATACAATTACTGTGATTATCACCCTTGGCTAAAAGCTTGAAAATACCTAATATGCCATTGAAAAATTACGATATTAATTGTCTGAAAATTATATTTCTACTGAATAATACTGATTTCTTATCTTCTTATATTTTTTCTGCTATTTTTTTTATTTTATTGACATTTTCATTATTATTCTTTTTGCGATTTCATATTTTTACCCTTTAATTAATTAAATAATTAATCCTAATAATAATAATTAATTAAAAATGTCATAAAATTTGCAATGGGCTTGTATCAAAAGCAACTTACTTCACCTTAAGATGTGGAAGAAAAAGCCTGCAGCTGCTTCCCAGCCAAAAAAAAAAAAACCACTTTGTAACCCCCAAACGGAGAAGGTTATATAATTTTGAAGATAAATGTTATTTCTGAACTCTGCTGCAAATTTAAGAGATTTTTCAATTTAGAAAGATGATAGATTTTGAAATGATTTTGTTTTTCTAATTCAGACATGCATAATTAAAAATTTGTCGTCTTTAGAAACGTTTTTAAATTAAGTCACCAATATAGAATTAGAGTGCTATTTTAAGAGTTTCTTCACCGCTTGAAGTTAAATTCCCTCTAGATACTAAGATCACACGTCCTGGAAAGTCAACCAATAAGAAGTCTGATCTTGTATTCAAACTTTTTCTCTTTCAGATTGAGGTTTGCAGGATTAAAAGGATATTTGAAGAGTTAGATCAATTGTAATCATATAAGAATTTAAGAAAATTGAAAAACATTTTTATGTACTATTTTGTGATATATTCCATAACAAATAATAGATTTGTGGAAACAAGCAAATATAGTTCATTGTAAAAAAAACTACATTTTTTTACACTTGTTCACCTTCAGCATTCATAACAGACCATGCCCAGCTGTTGCTTTTCTAATGGTTCATAAAGTTTTATAAAATCGTAGAATTGCTAATAAACTGGGCTTTTATATATTGAAAACATTTTCTTGTTTATATTAAAATGGAAGAAATAATATTTCCAATAACTTTCCACTTGTACCTTGTCTAACTATTTTATTCATTTTTTAAATTTATTATCCTTCATACAGAAGTATTAATATGTTTGCAAATAAAACATCAACTATCGACGAATGTTTGCCTTAAAATTCATTGTGTATATTATAAAAATGTAAAAATCATGGGCCCATTTTAAATTGCTACTCAACAAAGCAGCTGTGGTAAATTCATTTGAATTAACATTTATTTGTGGGCAAACATTTTATGATCAAGAATATTAAATGAATAATCAGAATTATTGAAAAAATGAAAATTTGAACCCATTTTATCTTCTTTGGCTAAACAAATTAAATTATTCATGTATTTTTTTGTCTCTTTCTTAATAATTACTGTTAGAACAAGTCTGTGAAACCATCCATCGAAGTAGCTATAATCAGTTACAAATTTCTCTGTTTTGAATTTTTTTCTCTATATCCATTAAGGCGCCCGATTTAAATAATTCATTGGTAATCCTCAAAATAATATGAAATTTTAATATTCCAAAAGCTTTATTATTTAATTTAATTGGTGATTTATGTATAAAATCCTTAAATTTAAAAAAATGCTCTAACAGAAATTTTTCATTCACTATTGATAGGGTAACAAATGACAAATTTCAGAAGATTTTGGAAACTTTTTACACTAAATCCACTACCAAAGAAAATCAAGCAATTTTTCGAGAATGTATTTTGGAGGAAAATTAAAAAGTCAAGCACTCATGCTCTTGATTAAAAATGCACTATCGTTTTAGAAATAGTAACTATGAAGCAAATCACCAGTTGAAATTAAACCTTCAGTCTTATGTATGCTAGTTAAAGGCATAGATAAGGAGACATAGTAGTCTGTAGTAAAACATTTTTACAGGAATTTGGTTCAGAAGTCGGTTTAAAATTCTGATTATATTATTTTATAAAAATATAATTTTTTATATCCAAAATCTATGAATAAATAAGGAAGACAATTTAATAGAACCCTTCATTAATAAAACCACTACCAAAAACAGTGACTGATTTAACATCATATCAAGTAAATGCTGGTTGACTTATTTCAGATCTTAGGCTTATAAAAGCTATTTTGGATGAACAATGAAATAAAAAATCTTATAGAAGCTATTCTTTTTTAAAGAAAAATATTAATGTCTGCTTAAACATACAATAATCTTTTACTTGACTTAATTGGGGCCTGAATAAATTTGGCACCTGGCGTTGCCCACATATCGGGTTCGAGTAGTGCGATGGATGTTTGTAGTGGTTCAGCAAATTTAGAGTAGGTCCCAGTTATATTTTAGATTAGTACAAATACTACAGCTCAGAAAACTTCTACCTACGGGTGCTTCAAGAATATTTTGTTAAATGCATTTTTTTGACTTAGATATTCTATAATATTGGTAAAAGTAACTAATTGATATATTACAGCAAATTTCTCAAAATCCATCAATAAAGATGGTATTACCATAAAATTACGAAAAATATTTTGTTAGATACAATTGTTTAGAGCGAGATATAAAAATCCAACCCAGTGATTGAAGTTATTTCAAAAATTCTTAGATCCATTAATAAGATAATATTACTTTTAAAATTATGAAAAATAGTCAAAAGTCGAACGCTAGAATGGGTATAAAAATAACCAATCTTTTCTACCGACCAGATTCAATCTACAAAATTTATCCTTTTCGCCGACCTCCAATCCTGGTTTGTGCGCACTAGCACCAAGCCCCGAGGGAAACTTCTTAAATTATTAGACTAAAAGTATTTTTAAAGTAGTTTAATAGTAAATAATATATTAATTAAAATTATTATTTTCACCTTTGTACATTGATGAATCTTAGAGAATTTAATAGCAATATGCATTTAAATTGATTCAAATTCTTGAACACTTAAAACTAAAATTAAGAATTAAACTTTACAGTCACTGTTTCATTCTAGATTTTGCATGTCGAGATTTTTATGGTTACAGTATTTGAGTATTTGCCTGATGTAAGGACATCACCAACAAGGTCATTTGATATGCTGAAAAAAAAAACCCTCTATAGATTCGTAAATCCTCTCCTCGTTTGCAAAGGTACAAAGTGGGGGATGTTTTGGAATCCATCCAAGACCGATAACGAAACTCGAATACTTTTGTTCTGGAACTCTTTTGTGCGACGAGACAGACTTCGATAACAAGTGATTTTTTTTGGAAATATTTCGTTTCGTTTTGAAAGAACTTTATGGATTAAAAAATTATCAATATTCTCCAGGAACAGGAAGTCGCTGATAAAGAACAATTGGGGGTGGGGTGGATTTCACTTAAATAATCGTTTAGGCGGTGAAGTTATTCACTCCAATCCAAAAATTTCAAAGCACAGTTCGGAATAAATAAATATTGGGATTTACGTTATTCTTGTTTAGTTTAAAGTAAAATACAAACTGACATAATAAACTTATCAGACATATTTGTATACTTAAATATGTCTATACAATAATACAATACAATATGTCTATACAATAGTAATAATATAGTAATGTTTTCGAGCAGCCAATACGGTAATGTTCAGATAAAAATTCTATATGAATAAGAAATAAAAGAACAATGTATTTCTTATTTCTTATTTCTAAACATAAATCAATTAAAAATTATATTCACTTATTTATAAAATAATGTGAAAACATATTAATAAAGCAATCTCTTGAAAATATATTAATATAGTCATCTATACAAGTTTAGATAGTAATATAGTAAATAATTTATTCACATTTAAGGTTAATATTTTATAACAAATTCGTTATTAAATATTGCATACATTAATATGAAAAGCTTGTCCACTTTAAAAACTTTTTTTTTATATTTAGTATGAAGCTACAGCTCTGATTTTAAATCGAAAATTTTCTTTTTTGTTTTGAATATTTTTGTAAATATGGAAGGAAATCGAAAATAGAATAATTTCTCTGCATTCGTATTTATTTCTTTTTTACAATATATGATTAGAACCATTTAGTTTTTCATACCATTTATATTTCTAATTTTATATGAAATACATCGAAAAACGCATAGTGAACTTTTATTTTCACCTAAAATCCTTTGTCTTTCTACAGGCATTAACCCATTGATATTTCTGCTTATCCAAGTATTAACAACATTCGTTTCTCTGATAGGTTGCCATTTATCAACACAACTATAACAATATTTCCTTGCAACGATTTTGCTTTCGTGCTTAAAATTTTACTCTGAAAATCTAAAAGATGATTGAGAAGATAATCACGGGGATAAAAAGATTTTTGTTCTCGATATGTACAACGTGTTTGTGTAAGAGTGTTTCAGTGAGTCTTCCAATGTCTTCCTGGAAGACTTTATCTATAACCTCTCACTTTAACGTGTCATGTGAGAGAAAAGCTGGAAAAACTCGCACCAAGAAGCAATATCGTCAAAGAGTTTACACATTTGTCATAAATGTCTTCGAGTCTTTTCGATATTGAAACAAATGGCGTCAAACGCCATCAATAGATTTAAACATGTACCTGAGAATACACGCGTTCATAGAGTTAGTCTAGTTGTTGCTGTTGACCAAGTGGGATAAGAAACACCAAAATGTACCCTCTTATCCGCTAATTGCATATTTCATAATTAGTCTACAATTCGGTCCTCTACATACTTTGTTTCAATTACTTCAACAATCTTCTTTCCTATGGAAGATTTCTTTTTCAATTACCGTTCAGACAAGTTCTTCTCAGATAAGATCCTTAATTTCTGCATCTAATAAAAAATAGTTTTCTCATTTTAAAAAAAAAACAGAAAATACCTCATCTTTAAACATATTTGATAAATTTCAAATTAGAATATACAACAAAATACCTCTTTAACATTTTTATTTTGCTTTAATAGCCATGAAAAACATTTTTCAGTAATTTTAACTACTATCTTTGAGTTATTATTCACCAAATATTCTTATTTTAAGCTGCCTTTTATTAAATATAAATATCGCTTTCTACAACTGCTTACAAAAGTTGAAATATGTCAATAACTTCTGACGTCATATTATTAAAGAATAATTATTTCTTTATCAGTATACATTAATGATTCCAGAAAACGCACACACAAACAAGAATAAAAAAAAAAAAAATTTCATCCCAAGTCTGTTTATTTTACTATCTATTTTAAACAAATTTTGATAAATACTTAAAAAAAAAAAAAAAACTTATTAGTATTTTTAATAAATGAAAGGATAAACTAACACAAAGATTAAAATTAGATTTTGGAATACGTACTATATTCAAATGTTGAAATTAAATCGTTTAAAAATTACGGTTATGCTCCCAAAAATAATCAAATTAAATCTACTAAAATAGTCTCTAACAATAGAAAATGGCATTTGCATCTAGTTCTTTTAAAAAAAGACAATTTTTATAGCCGAAAGTAAAGAAGAAAAGAATGTGACATTTACTGTTAAGCAAAATCCCGAATGCAGAATACTGTTCCGGGAATATTCGCAGCTGAATGGACAAAGAGAATTTATTCAATTGGTTAAGTAATCAAACCGATGGATTTATTCCATCCCTTCTATTCCCTGCATGGGGCACAAAACTAGTTTTTCTGGTCTTTTTTAACTGCACTCTGTTGTTCCGCTGCTATTTCACTAAAAAGAGAATAGAATTTATTCAGTACGCCTATGTATATGGAAACAAAAGTGATTGTAAGTCGCAAGGGTGACCTTTATTTTAGTTTTTGAATAATGGTATTGACCTATGGCCTTTCATTAGTATAAATGTAAATGTGTTACAAATTAAACATGTCCTAGGATGGATTACAGGAATCTATTTCTACCACATTGTGCTAAAAACAATTTTGAACACACACTTTAATGTATTATATCTGGAATGGTTCGCTAACTCCTACCGGAATCAATGGATGTTCTGTTCTTTCCGTCCTATGGATTTATTATTTAAATATTCTGTATAGACACAATAGTTTTCAGTTGGGCTTGTCGAGTTTCATAACGAGATTCTCTAGTTCTTGTTATCCGCCAGAATACTCAAGCCTAAGTCTAAAACAATGTGAATGTTGAGTTAACCTCTTTCATTAATTAAATTAATTAATTTTCAATTAACCTATTCATTTAATCATTTTCAACTTAGAAACATATGGCTGTCGTTTGCATTTTTAATTCTATATCTTATGATTCAGAAATGAGGATTGATTTTTTTTATCAAATATACAATAATTTACGGACATAATCGCGTAGTTGAGGAGAGTTAGTGCCGCGGATGCTTGTAGTGGTTCGGGTTCCACTTTAAATCGTAGGTCCCAGTCTAACATGGCAGTTCAGCGTTGGCCGTAGGGTTGACAACCTTACTCCGTTAAAAACATCTCTCGTCTCGTAATCTGCGTAGGCAGACGGCCTTAGCCCACAATGGGGCTGTTGTATCAATGATGATGAAGAATCGCGTAGTTACTAAATTTGCAAAAGAAATATGAAGAATTCTAAATTTAATTATAACTCAATATGCTTGTAGGGAAAATATAAACTGCTTTACATTATCCAAAAAATTAATATAGGATTCACTATATATCTAATATGAAAAAAAAATAATAAATAACTGATGTATAAAATATGAAAACTTCGAAATGATAGTATAAGCTTTACTAATAAATTTAAATCAAAACATCGTTCAATATACTTTTGGATAATCAATACAAGTGTTTTAAAACGCTTTGTGAATCATGCATAAAAATTAAATACAATGAAACCAAATGTTAAATATAATGTCAATAAATCTTCATCCTAGAATTATTCCAAATTATAATTTTTAAATGGAAATGTTTAAAAAAAACACATGGAGTGTTTCAGCATATTGACATTCGTAAATAAATATCAAGTAGAACAATTACTATTTTTTGTGTGTAAATTATTTGTTTTAGCACATTCGAGATGTTGATGACCTCACCCAAATATCCTTATATAACGTCACAGAGAATGTCTCCCTAAAATAACTCGCGGAAGTGTTTGTCTGATTCCTGCTCCAGAATTAAATCCTGGATTAATGCTCCGAATTCCAAAGAGTCTGCACAGACAAGCAAAGATTACTTCATTTACCCGAAAAATCTTCTTCTAAAAAGGACACGTTCTGAGAATTGTTCGAAATGTCCCTGGCTGAAGAGGCCGCCAGTTGGATAAAAGTACATTAAGCACAGAAGATTTGCACGTTTAATGTCTCTCAATAAATTCAAATATTGGTGAATTGCTTTTATTTTTAGTTTGTCTCTTAGCAACATTCTTTTTGTGAATTTTTCATGTTTACTATTATTCAAATATATTTTTCTGTTATACATTTTAAAAGCCTGAATATATATATATAATTTGAATTTGGAAATTGAATTTTAAATATATATTTAGGTTTGCATTTCAAATTAATTTCTGTTTTATGAAAAGGTTTCTGTATACTTCTAATTGTAATGAGATTTGAATAGATTTTCTGTTTAAATTCCGATATTAATTAAGCTTATACATTACGTATTAAATAATAATTAGCTAAAGGATCTAGGTTCGGAACTCAACAAATATTCCTTTGTCTATATGCAAGTAAAATATGCTACCTGAAAAGTTTCTGAATATGGTTGAATGGTTAAAATGAAAATGTAAATAGCACAGATGCTACTTCTGAAGAATATTCCTAGAAAATTGCGCTAGTATTTAGCAGAAATTTTTATTCACCGGTCTGAATAATTAAGTTGGTAATACAATTATCATAATTGCTACTTCTGAGCGATATTTCTGGCAAATAGCACTGGCACTTGCCAGTAACTTTAATTCTTCGGAATGACTGATTTTTATGACAATATAAATATCACAGATGCTACTTTTGAGCGATATTCCAAGCAAATAACGCTGGTACTTGCCAACAATTTTGATTCTCCGGTCCGAATGATTAAGATGGTTGCATAAATATTGAACTTTTTACTTCTGAGAAATATTCCCACCAAATCACTCTGATACTTACAAGTGACTGTAATTCTCCGGTCAATGATTAAGATGATAAAATAAATAAATATCATAGATGATACTTCAGAGGGTTATTCTAGCAAATCGCTCTGGTACTTGCCAGTAACTTTGATTTTCAAAATAGTGTTTCCCCGTCAGTAAATTTAACAAGTTATTTAAATGAAAAACACGAATTGCGTAATAATAGGAAAAAAATTCTAAATAAATAAAACTTCAAAATTTAGCTTTTCTGAACGGAATTGCAAAAGAAACAAATAATATAAAAAAAAAAAAAAAAACAATTTTAAGTCAATTCTACTTTTTTTCACTCTATTGCAGAAAGTTCTTTATAAATAATTTATTTTTTTAAAATTTATCTGGCGCCATCTATTGGTAGATATATGCAACTCTAAATCTAAAAATAACTAAAATTAATTAATTTAATTTAATGAATGAATTAATATTTGAAAAAACTGTATTGACATCAAGTGCCATCCACTACAAGTTAAAAAATGTATTTGAACTTGAGTGGATGAATAATACTAATTTAGAATAATAAGTAAAGCCTGTATTGATTCCTCTAAAAAATGTATAAGTACGATTTTTTATTGCTAAAAATATTCTATTATTGTTCTTAATCACATTCAAATCAAGCTTAAAATAAACTATAGAAAATATTTGTTGCCATATGCTATGACATTTGTACAAATGGAATTGCAGAATATGTTAAACGGAGATTGATAACTGTTTGAAAGAAGCATTTCAGAACTTCCTTTGTGTCATAATAGCATCATATAATTTTATTTTATTTTTAGACTTCAGTTTTAGTTTAGAGAATTTTCTAGTTAATATATAGAATTGCTGTGTCTGCAAAAACATGTTATGGATTGCTGATAGAAATAAAGACACTAAATTGCATTTTAGTCAGAAAATACTTTTATATAGAGAATAAGAGATTGGAATTTTAGAGAGCAGTCAAAGTTGCTAATTTTCATATTTTAGTGTATACTATCTATAAAATTAAAATATGGTTGTGTCAGGATGACGATGAAATAGATTTGATCTAATATTCATTCTTTGAGGAAAAATATATATTTGAAAACCTGTTACTTAAAGAAAGTGAACAAATGCTTTCTAATTGACTGAAAAAAAGTATAGAACTCTTTTAAAAATTGTTACATCTATTAAAAAATATCTTTTAACCACTTGTTCTCATTCGAGAAAAACAAATTTAAATAATATTAATGAAAATAAATATCAATAATATAATATATCTGTATATAATTAATTACAAGCAATAACCTGAGGTGTGTTTACCTTTCATTTACATTCTTAAGGAAGAATACCTTTATTATTTTAAATTTCTGCTGATATCAAAACAAGGTTGAAAATAAAGACAATTTTTTTTTTTTTTAAATTCAATGAATAGTTAATAAGGCTTTTTAGTGATATATTTGATAGAAATAATTTTTGATTCAAAAGCTTAGATTTAAATAACACGTGTAAGAGAAATGTTTATATTTGTACCATAAAATTGTAAATATTGATTATTATATTCAAATCAAAATTAATTTTAAAGGTAAAATTAAAATTGAAATCAAAATGTATTAAAATTAATTTTAAAAGTAAAATGAAATTGAATGGATGAATTAATTATATCCGTATTCATATTTACATTTATCTGTTATTATTATTATTGAATTCTGTGGGCCTGAATCGTTAGCGCTCTGGCACTCGGTACCACAGGTTTAACCGGCAGTTTATACCGGCGGTGCCATGGATATTTGTAGTAGTTCGAAATACCTTTTAAATTGTAGGTCTCGGTCTAACACGATCGTTGAACGTTTCGGGGTATTGTTACTCCGCATCCGTAGATTATCTTCAAGCTACACGCACATCCTGGGTAATACTAAGTGAGTAACGTCGGTGCAGCGCTTGCCTTAAAGCATCCAAGACAACTGTCTGAGTGTTTTCCAGCTGCATTAGAACAAAAAAATTGGTTTGAATTTTTGCTGTTTATTTATTTAATGTTCATTCTAAATAAAGTACGATCTTGTCATAAGACGATTATCTAGAAACAACTGTTTATTCGCGCGTTATAGGCTAACCGCAATTATTTTAAAACTAAAGTAATAAATATTAATAATAAATAAATGAAACCTCTACTGAAATATTATTATAACACAATTTAAATAGTTTACTGTTGCAGTTAGAAATGAAAAATTATAAAGGATAAAATAAAATGGGGAAAAATAAAAATACACTTCTAAGTATTATAATTACATTTTTGTAGTTGTTTTTTTTGTTTTTTGAAACGATAAACTAGAGTAATTGTAAAGTATTTCAAGCTTTTCCTTTTAAAAATGCAATATTGTAATAACTGATTTGATTAAAATACCGTAAAATAATATAATGTTATGAGATACATTTCTTTATTAATGCAGCACATCTGAATACATGTAAGTTTAATTTATATGTATTCAGATGTGCTTAAATAATTTTCAATTTTAATGCTGCAATTTTTGATAGTTATTTGTAAAAGTAAAAATTTATTACTAAATATGTATACGTAATAAAATTCATTTTTCTGCACCATTAAAATGAAGTTTTTTTTTTCTATTTGATAACGGTTTTTTTTAGTCTGGAAGAAATCTTTTTATCCACTTTACATTTCATACCTCTTTATGGTGCAATAGTGCTACATTAATCTATTAATCTTATTTTTATATACATACATATTAAATTAGCTATTCATGAATTAAGAAAAGATAAATTTATGGATATTTTAACTGATGATGAATGAAATAACTGATATTAGAAGCATTCTTGGATAAAAGTATTTAATTTTATACCATCTACTGTTCCAGGATAATATCATGTAATTAACACTCTGATTTTCTATTTTTTACAGCTTTGGAATTTTTAAAAGTTGATATATTTTCTCAATAGAATTGACCAAAATAATATATGATGCAATATTTAGTGATTTGATAATTGTGCAATTTCTTCATAACACGCAATAGTTTTATAGGGGAGATCCTGTGAAAAATTAACAGAAAAATATGTCCTTTTAATTGCTTGTCTTTCATCGATTTCCATAAAAACACACCGAAAGTAGTTGAAGTAAAAACTTCTCGAAAAATAAAGTGGAACAAATTTACTTTCAAAATTGCTACGTTTAGCTTCTGACAGTAAAATAAAATGTATCAATATTTAGTTGCTGTGTAGAATTTCCTTGTAGGAAGCTTTTCGTGCAATTTATTAGTATAAAAACATGTGTATGAGCTGAATATTAGCTCTTGTTTCTAATTTAGATCCGTTAAAAATATTATATATAAACAAGTAATATTTATTTTATTAATAGAACGTATAGTAAGATATTCTGCATCAAAACCTCTACTTTCCTAACATAGAATAAGTAATTTTATAGCACTAGATTCCGTTTTGAATTTATTTTATAAATGTATTCACATTGATCGCACGACATTAATTGATTCTGCTAATTGCGTAAATGACAAACATTGCTTTGAAAAACTAATAGCCCCCCAACATTTGTGAGGGAATGTCTTGAATCGGCAATAGAGCTGTAGATAATGATTTTTAGACAGCTCGATTAGTAGAACTCATATTGAAATGCCTTATAGTCTATGAAAATTTTTTCACGTAAGACGTAGTTTCACCTTTTCTTTTTATTTATTTATTGTTGAAGCTGCGATTTCTGGAACCTTGATATATATAAATCTGCAACAATTCTATTCTTCAATCAATGGCTGTTAGTCAAGCGACGTGAATATAAAAAAAAAATAATTTCATTGAATAATCTACGTTATTTATGATATTTCAAAAACAATGTACGGAAGCTTCCCTCTACTCTCCATGTCGAAAAAACATGAACTACAGCCTACTAAACATGAGCTACAGCCTACTAAACATGAACTATAGCCTACTAAACAGGAACTACATACCGAACAATTAATAAATTGCTTGTGCCCAGAAAACATTCTAAGAAAAAAAAATGTGTTTAGTGTAATACGTATAACGTGAATATACTGCATAGCAACGTATAATGGAAATATACATACATAGTGTTCTAATTAAATGGTTAAAACGAGATAAATGTTAATTAAAAGATTTTTTATTGCTGCTTAATAAATAGGTACTTGATGTAATTATTTTATTTAGAATGTTGGAGATTTTTTAAAGGAACACCAGACAAAAATCGAAAGCTTTTAAAGAGTTGCAACGACTATTGAAAAATCTTTAAACGCTTCATTGTACATTTGGGTTAATCTCATTGTAAAGCCAGACAGTCCATTTTCCTTTTCTATTAGTTTGTTTAACTTCTTGTAAGTTAAAGGTGATTTATGTTATACTTCACTATCACTGCTTTCACTGTTGTCTGGTGTCACAAGGTTATCCAATTCATCCATCATTGATTCATTGACTTCTCCTTCTTTCATATCTTCGTAGGAAATTGCTTTTTGCAATTTGTACGATTTCTTTAACTACATTTTCAATCGATGGAAATCCTTTAAAACTGCTTAAAATGTGACCAATGTTCTACAATGCACCATGCATTCTAGTCTTTCTAATTCTAGTCTTTGAAATGAAATTCTAGTCTTTGACAATTTAATTAATTAGATTTTGTAATTAGATTAATTGATTACATTTAAAAACAACTAAAATAACGCTTATCTGAAAACTCGCATTACGTAAATCAGCGTCCATTAAGGTAGTACTGCATATAAATAAATTAACCCCATTTTCCATCCAACTGTCATCCAGCTTATGTGGTATATTACTAAATTTTCCCTCTACATGTCATTCAATTTCCATCAATTTAGGTGAAAGTCCTAGAATAAAATTCACATTAAGACTGCCAGCAAACCAGTTGAATTAAAATAGCTTTTTTCCATAATATAAATTAATGCAAACACTGCAACTGTCAGGATTTTAATTTTTTTAAACGTGGCACAGATGGCTAAATTGTTATTTAATCCATTACTTAACATGATATTTCATCTGAAGTTCTATTAGAACAGTATAAAAACAGAATATAAAAGAAGATTAAAAAAACTAAGCATATTAACTGTCCCATAATTACGATGCAAGATGCGGTATTAATCATGCAACCCGCATCTTGTGATCAACTTACAACAAAGTCAACTCGATTTACTGCCTCCTTCATCATCATCAACAGATTCTGGAGCGTTGCCAAGCGGGGAAAAAGAAAAACTGCCACCAAAAGATCATTTATTTTTTGAGAGCATTCGGGACAGGTGGAAAAAAAGTTTTTTTTTTTTCAAAGGTTTCTTTTCTTTACTAAACATTGTGATTTAGTGATGCATTGTCTTCCATCAAATGGGAATTTTTATGCTATATTTTATCAAATGAGTGATGTGAAAATCTCTTTTTTGTTAGTTGTAAAAAAAACATTTCTCTTCCCCCATTCAACCAGAAAAAACATGGTTGGCTTTTAGAGTTGATACATTGCAAAGATTTGCAAATCACATTCTCTTTTTTGAACTTTCTGGGACAATAGATAAAAATAATTTTTTAACATGCCAAAAAAAAAAAAAAAAACTTTCCTCGAATCACATTTAGCTGATAAAGAATGTAAAAGAATTTTTGCTATATAGTTTAAGAAATTATTTGTGCATTTTCTAATAATTGAGTTTTCATAAAATTATTTTGTAGAAAAATTGAACTTATTTATTAATAAATATTGTCCAAATATTTAGTCAGACTTATTTATCACATTCAACTTATTCACCCATTGGATGAGATTTTATATGGGAAGAATGCCAATTTCTAATATAGTTTTGTAACCGCGTTATACGTTGGATCAGTGTGTAATACGTTACGCGTTATACGTTAAAAATTTACGCTTTACGTTATACGTTACATATTACGCGTTATGCGTTAAAAATAGGTTACGCTTTATGCATTATACGTTACATATTACGTTTTATGCGTTAAAAATACGTTACACGTTAAACATGTGCAATATTTTTGAATGAAAATACTAGAAAGTTTACATAGACAAAAAAAAAAAATACTACATAAGAATAAACAAAATTTTATTTACATTGTTAAAACAACTTTTAAAATCCCTATGGATCAATAAGAGATGCATAGAGTTCGTTCAAGTCTGTTTATAGGGGAATAAAAAAATACATTGCAGACACTCATATACTCATGTCATTCATGACACTCATGTTTGAACTCTTTGTTTACAAATTCATCAAAACACACTAAATAGCTTAATAGCTTAGCTAATATTACTCATTGTGATGGGTATAATTTTCAAAATTTTAATTGTGAAAGGGGAAAAGTATTACAAATGATAGGCTCAATTCTTGCTACAGGTATTTCTTTTATATTTAATTAACGAGAAAGCATTAAAAAAATATTTATAAAAAAAAAACGGAAAAGTCCGGACCATTATCGGTGAAGTACAATCATGTCCATAAATTAAGGATAATTCAGAATCACACAGAAATTGAACTCTAAAATAAAAATTTCACCTGCAAAATTATCACATACATCTTGAAAAGAATATGCAAATTACAGGAAACCACCAGATGACGCGGATAGTACGTCACAATGACGAGAGTGTAAGAGAGGGGTATATAAGGAATGGTGGCAAAGAAGTAAAATTGTTCACAAGCACTTTAAAAAGCCTTTCAGTGCAATAACCGCATAGTTATGGCACAAAGGAAGCATTTGAATGATTTTTTACGTGGTAGAATTATCGGACGACTGGAATGTGGACGTACCCAGCTAGAAGTATCCGAGTAACTTGGAATCGCCCAGAGTGACACCTCCAGGCTTTGGCAACGATTCCAAGATGATGGTAATGTGAGTAGATGTTACAGCACAGGTCGCCCCCGAGTTACAACGCCGAATGAGGACCGGTAGTTAGCAGTTACTGCCAAAAGAAACAGACGGAGCACAGCATCAGACCTGTCTCGTCAGCTCTCTTCAGCTACCGGTACGACAGTTTCAAGGCAGACCGTGTACAGACGCTTAGGGAACATTGATCTATATGCTCGTAGGCCTGTCAGATGTGTTCCACTTACCGCAACTCACTGTCGCCTGCGATTAACCTGGAGTAGAGAGTATGCATTGTGGACACCGCAACAGTGATCTGGTGTGATGTTTTCCGACGAGTCCAGGTTTAGTTTGCAGTCTGATTCTCGCCTGACTTTCATATGGAGAGCGCCAGGTACCCGTTACCACCAAGAGAACACCATTGAACGACACCGTTACAGTGGTGCAGGATGGCTCGTTTGGGGAGGAATTATTCTTGGTTCCAGAACTGACCTGCATGTTCAGAGTGTAACGATGACAGGCCACATCTATCGGGATGTCATTCTGGAACAACATGTACGTTTGTTTCGGAGCGCCATGGGTGCTGAATTTCTGTTTATGGATGACAACGCCCGTCCTCACCGTGCAAACATTGTAGACGAATGCCTTCAATTGGAGGATATCACCCGTATGGATTGACCGGCATACTCACCGGACTTGAATCCAATAGATCATGATATGCTTGGCCGACGAATTGAAACCCGTCAACCCCTCCCACCTGTCAACCGGAACTTCGGAGGCCATTGCTTGATGAGTGGTGTAATATTCCCCAAGATCAGATTGATAATTTGATACTCAGCATGCCTAGGCGTTGTAAGGCCTGTATTGCATCATCCGGGAGACATACTCCATATTAACCATCATACTAACCATGTTATACTATTTTTTGTAAATAGGTTATTTTTTTAAATTTGCTCCAGGGAGTAAAAACGCAATTTTTATTTATTATGTCAAACATAAAGCATTTTTTTTGCTCTTTACCTTTTGTTTAATAAATAGACTTTAAAAATAAGTCACATTTGTTTTGCTTCTGTCTCTTTCTTTGCCTGAACTTCATTATCCTTAATTTATGGACATGAGTGTAATTGGATTATTTAAGATAACACATTAAAACATTGAAGTTGTCAAAAAGCTCCAAGTATTATCTCTCAGCTATATAATTATAATAACTTACAGAGGCAGATCAAACATTTTAAAGAAAAAAAAACCCATTTATATATATATATAAAAAAAAATAAGAATTTTATGTTCTAATGTATTGAATATGATATCCTTTTTACTGATCTTATAACATCTTGAATTTCAAGATAATAGAGTTTTCCTTAAAATATCAAGATAGATTTTATTCCGCTTATCTACCACAATCTTCCAGAGTCCATCCAATATCTTGGGATGCCGCTTATAAAGATCCTATGTTAAAATATACAGTAATCTTTAAGGAATAAATCAAGAAATTTGCTAGGGGTGCATTTAAATGGGATTCTATATTTCGGTTTCATTAATAATTTTTTTAAAAAAATAGGGTAGTAAATTTAGAGGTATGACTGGTAGTTTTATACTTATAGAATTTAACACATTGGAAATTATTTGGGTAAAGTGACGGAATTTCTTTTTGGAGTAGGTGTTAAAATATATTTCTGATAGTAAAACAGATTAATTTTCGGTTTTCTGAATTTTAATCGATACTCTAGTAATAATAAAAAAATGTTTAGAAAATATTTCCTTGATTTTTCTGAACCACAATTTTAGATCTTTTCATTTGTAAATCGATTTTTTCTACATGTTTTTCATTTTTTATTTTCTACATGTTTACATTTTTAACTACATGTTTTCATTTTTCATCTGTCAAATAATTATTATTAAATAATCTGCACATAAACCTACGCCAAGAAACGTGTTTTATCTTTAGACGGTGAACACCACATTTTTTTTATTTGTTTTGATAATTTTTTATTTTGTTTGTTTTGATGATTTATTATAAATAAGATTTTATAATTATGTTTAATGTTCTTATAATACGTAAAAAAATTTGCGATATTTTTTTTTGAAGATTTGGATTTTCTTTTAAAGCATGAGATATGACTTTTTATATAATAAGCGCTGTATATAAAACTTTTGCTGTGCTTTTCTTAGTTTTATAAACTTCAAATATAAACTGTAGCGATTATTTCCATTTATATTAATCATATCACTTATTTTACATGTGTAAATATTAAAACCATGTTTTTCAATATTTTTTTATAATAATCGAATAAAGAATTTCTATTCGTAAAGCTAAAAAATTTAATCTTCTATCCATTGTTTATCTTCCAGCGATATTTTAAAGCAATGGATAATTTTAATGATGCAAACAATTAAACCCTGTTCATAATTGATGCTATTTAGGTTTTCTTTAATTTAAATTAACTTATGAAGACAATCATAACTGCTACAATAATCTCTGAGCACTTTTGTATAACACCGTGATACAAGCTTGTCTGTGAAGAACCAAATCATTTAAAATTCATAGTATTCTGAAAATTAATTATAATTAGAAAATGAATTACTGACCAGATTTATTTCATTAATAAATTGTGACCTTGCTTTTAATAAATAAAACAGGATATGACGAAGAATGTATTTTAATAGAGATTTTTTTTTCTGAAATTGATCCAACATTAATAGTAAATTATAACTAAAAATGATTTTACAAGAGTTTTATTTGACATAATTAGTTTTATTTAATCGATTCTGCAGCTAAATTATTCAAAGAAAATCGATAGGTGAAACAAACGGCAAATATACATATAAATTTTTTTTTTTTTTAGTTCCAGCTTGGTTTCATTATTTCAAATTCATAGACATATCTAAAAATAATATATATTTAATTAAACTAATGTCTGTATAATATTAATATCTATATAGATTATTGATTAAATATATTTTATTATTTTACTATATTAAATTATAACAATCATAACCAAAATAGACTTGAGCAAGTATTCAAAATAAATCTCCATAAATTTTGCAGCGCATTGCATTAGAATAATCAGTCACGTAACTGAATTGCATCTGAGTTTTGTATTTCACTATTAACTGCTTAATTCACCTATAAAACATATTCTATACCAAAAAACAGATATCCAAGAAATAGACCAAAGCAATATTGCCATCCATACAATGCCACTAAGATTGCTTCTCTCAAACATTAAGTTTCCTGGAACTTTCATAACAGCAGACAGAACAGATAACAGAAAAGGATCAACAACGCTAACAACAGGCAAAATGCCTATTCGTAGGAAATTCAGGCATTTGAACATGATAATGCTTCCTTCCATATTTCCTCAGTGGAAGGAAAACGGCTGCCTAATGGCGGAACCATGTCGATTCTGCAAGGGCCCCACGTCGCAAGGAAACGGATAAAAAGAATAAATAAATAAAAAAGAGATGTATTCCTTTAGGGAGGCAAAGTTTCATGATTTTGTTTGATAAGCACAAAGAAAAGTGAAGGTATAAGTGCACTGTTTTTAACTTGCAGTTTCAAAGAATCGAAAGTTTATCCTTAAACTGCATGAAATTGAATAATTATAAATAATTATTATTTATACTACTGTGCCCAAAAAGTAAGACCAATTTTTTTTCAATTTTTTTCAAAAAAGATTTGAATCGTTTGAGGCCCAAAATGGAAAACTGATCCTTTCAAAATTCCAACATCAGCAGCAGGGTATCTAATTGTAACTCGACTGTTTGCAAGCACCAAATATTCAATTATTTGGACGTGAGCTTCGTCGGTTGAGGTGGATGCTCGACCAGAGAGCTTTCGTCTTCAACGCGTTCTCTGCCTTCTGTGAACTGTTTATACTATCTCTAAACATTTCTTTCCAATATAGGAATGCTCACCGAATGTCTTCTGCAACATTCTATACGTTTCTGCAAACAAAATTGAATGCAAGTTGTTTGCTCAATTAAATCAGACATTTCAAAAATCGCCGGAATCATTTTTAGCGTCTCACAAAGCCAAGCGTAACTCAAACACTAATGAATATTTTGACGTCAAATTTTAAAAGAAGTCAAGGATAGTGTCAGCAACCATAAAAGAAGAAAAAATTGAAATTCCATAAGCCCCAGGAATTTTAAATTGAAAATTAGTTTTACTTTTTGGGCACAGTAGTATATAGAGGAATTGACTTTTCAGGAAGCAACTCTGAGGGTCTCCTGCACTATATTTGCACAAAATTTAGATCGGACACACGTAATGGTGTTCCCATCTTCTTCTACAAGTTCAAAGAAAATACATACCAGCCTACGAATTTAAATTGCCCATCTAATTTTACTATATTTAATTTGTTTTAACTCTATGTAGTAATACCAGTTAAAAGGTGAAAATAATAAAAATAATTAAATTCGAAAAAATTTCATTTATAAATATACAGTTATGCATTGAATCTTAAATGGATAAAAAAATGTGATGAAAAATTAGATGATTAACATAAGCAAACGCGAATTCGCAAATATATAATACAGAAATAACAAATAATGATTAAAAACATTAAGTGAAAGCATTTTGTCATACTATATACAAAATGACAGAGTGCGGAGGAGAAATAATGAAATTCAAATGTTTGAAGTGAAAATGAGAGTTGATATTTTATATTAGAGTTGATTTTGTCTTAAAATAATTAATTGTTTGTTTTCTCCAATAAAATTTATTTAATTAATCATTTTCCATTTTGTGATTGAATTATAAATTATTTTTCTGAACCACTGAATGTAAATTTTTTTTAAACTATAAATAATATAAATTATAATAATAATATAAATATAAATTTTTTAAACTATACTAAACATAAATTTAAGATATCCTGATCTTGGTAAAGTATGAGCGGTTTTATAATTTTTCGATTGGGCTTCGCTTATGGAATTCTAAATTTAGCTGTCCTAGTTATGCAAACTAAAACAACTACTAGGGCACTTTAACATAATAAAAATCGTGTATATAATTCATTCATGAACATATTCAAATATGGCCTCTGAGGATGAATTCTCAGTTTTTGATAAAAAATAATTTTTTGTGTTTTTAATTAGAAATATAATCATACTACACAGATATGAAGAGATCAGTTGCGTATAGAATAGCAGGCACAACGAATTTCCCAGATTCAGTTTCACTCCATTTATTACATTAGAGAATCTGATTTACCTAGTACTTATTATTTCCTTTGCTATTATTAATTTATTTATGTTAATTTAATAGATTCTCATCCTCCTGTACTATTATTTCTCCTTCTTGTTAATGCTTGTTTACAATTCTTTTCGGGTACAGAGTATGATTCCTAAGAAACAAAATCCTTTATCAACTCTAAATAGATATCAAATAATGTAAATTAAAAGAAAACAACTTGTCAATCAAAATTATTAAATACCACTTTACAGTTGTACGATTCTTATAACTAGCTGGTAAATATAAAATATATTAAATTTAAAATTAAAAAAAAAATTAAAAAAAAATTAAATATTAAAAAAAATGATTTTTAAAAAATTATTAAAAAATTAAAAAAAAATTTAAAATTTAAATCTAAATTTTTAAAAATTTTCAGATAAAAATCTGGATATAAAATATGAAAATTTTGTTACATAAAAACACAAGGAAAAGTTGTCAAATTTCATTTATGGAATATATTAACCATTTTTAATCATTTATAAAAAATATAACTCAACTTTTTTTATTCATTAAAAATGTATCTCATTTTATTGCAATAAAATTTATTAACATTATTTCAAACAGTATTTATAAACATATGTTAATTTATTTATTTTTTTGCTATTTGAAATTTTTATTTCTAAAAAAATACATATAATTATTCTGTTACAAATAACTTTTATTGTGAGTTTTTTTCCCATTAAACCTCAGTAAATAAAATACATTTTAAAGAAAAAACACATTGTACAAATACTGTAGGATTATATTCCAAAATATTTTCTTCTTTCCTTTGGGAAATAAAAGAAATAAATCTTTTAAGAATCACTGCAATTTTTTTTTTTTTTTATATTTTCAGATAAATTAATTCTCGGGTACATTTATGCTTTTAAATTAAGCGTCGGATTGGATGAATAATTTATGATTCAAACTGTAGAATTTCTTGGAATAAAAAGTGATTTAAAAAAAATTTTGAATAATGCGATTACTACACCTAAATGCTTTAGTGCGTGAAACTAAATGAGAAATAAAAATAAAAATTAATATAAATGAGGTTCACAAATAGTTTTCTTTGCAGAAATGGTAATTAATTTTGCATTTCTAATTGAATACCGCTCACTGAAATTCGCGTGATCCAAGTTATATTTCTTTTCTGGGAACTTAATTATTCACTTCGGAAGATAATGAAGAAGATTTTGAGGGGGAAAAAGTCTTTTACAAATATTAATGGGTTTGTGTAAGAATCGATCAATATTATCTGGTTATTTAAGAGCGGTGTTTCTTAAATAAATAAATAAAAAAAAAGGAGATATTTGATTCGTTAACCTACATTTATTTATTCTCTGTAATATCGCAAACGAAATAAATTTGGGATTTGATTTTTTTTTTTATGCCTAAACATTTAATTACTGTTTATTTTTAGAGGAAACAATTATTTTAAAATTTAAAAAAAATTCAAACTGGGACTAATGACTGAGGGATTATCAGTCTCGGTTCCACAGGTTTTGATTTTGAGTCTAGGCAGTGTCATGGTTGTTTGGTTCGGAATCTACTTTAAACCGTAGGTCCCTGTCTACCATGACTGCAGAACGTTGAGCATTGGGCTAACAACCCAAACCCTTATGAAGAAAGCATCTCCTGTCTCGAAATTTGCCAGTAGACAGACGATCCCATCCCATCATGAGGCTGTTGCACCACTGATTATGATGAAATATTCAAATACAAGTTCAATTAAAACAAAAAGCAAAATATATGCAAAATTCTACAATTTGAGATACTTAATGGAGTGAGTTAGAGAAACAAGCCTGATGAGCCAACTAGCGTTACGGCTATCGGTACCGCTAGGTTTCGGGTTCGAGTCCCGGTGGTGCTATGGATGTTTTTAGTTGTACGGAATGCACTTTGAATTGTAGGTCCCGGTCTAATATGACTGTATTGCGTGAGGCCGACAAACTTGCCTCTTAAAGAGAAAAACATCTTATATATTGGAATCTGCCAGTAAGCAGACGGCCTTGGCCCACAAAGGGGCTGTTGCTCTAGTGAAAAAGAAGAGACAAAATAATGCACAAAATGATTCGCTTGATATTGAATGCGATTGCTTAAAAAGAAAAAGATTATTGCAGAAGGAATATCGGTTGGTTTTGCGACTAAACTAGGGGATCAAGTGTGGTAAGTTTTTATAGATAAAAAATTTTTATAAGTCGTAAAAAATAAGACTAAAGGCTTAAATGGATAAATAAATAATAATAATTTGTTTACAAAAATTTAATTATTTAAATACGCAGACAATGTACTGTTTTTACAATTGAAAGAAAAATCTTAAGCAATATCAAATTTTTCAATAATGATGCATATAAAATTAATTTACCAAGTATTAATTAAATCAGATACTAATATAGCAACATAATTGTGGTTTTGTATTAACGAGCAATTATGGTGTCTACTCATTTTATAATTTACTTATTTATTCAATAGATTTCAAGTACAGAATAATAGTTTATAAAATTGATCATACAGATATTATAGCTAAAAAAAAAAAAATTGTCAATTACATAAAAAGAAAGATTTAAGAAAAAAATAATTCTTTTTGCTTGGATAAAAGAAGTGGGTAAAATTTGATATTCTATTCCTAGTTTTTTTTGTCAAAAATTAAAAGTGGGAAAAATAGTAATGTAATTCAACTGGTCACCTATTAATTGAATTAAATACTGGTTATCGGTAATGCTGACTCTAGTAGAGTTTGCTTACTTTGAGTTGTATACTGACTCCAGTAGAGTTTGCTTACTTTGAGTTGTATACTGACTCTAGTAGAGTTTGCTTGTTTGAGTTGTATACTGACTCTAGTAGAGTTTGCATACTATATTCTATAGACTTTGCATATTCTGTATTCTATACAGATTTTGCATGCTTATATTCTACCGATTTTGCATACTTTGCCGCTCAAGGGCGAATAATTTGAGGTCAAATTGCTGTCATCCGAAAATAAGTTTATAGTTATTGTTAATAATGGCTCTGATACACATTACAGTTCTAAAAGCAAATAACCTCAGGTCCATCGAAATATATACATATATGAATATATATAGCTGCAGGTTCGAATCCTGGCGGCGGCATGAATGTTTGTTAGTGATTTGAAATCCACGTTAAGCTGTAGGTTCCGGTCTATTTAGCCCTCGTGTGCACAAGATAACCGTACAGCGACAAACTAACATTCGAAATTAACGACTCCTATTTAAACACAATGATGAGGTTTTTTCAACAGAAACTTCGTATTTCTCAAAAATACAAAAAGAGCAAAGAATTTTCGATGAAACTATCACACATTTGGATATCATATCAAAGTAACCGTACAATACGATTTTTGATTGATTGGGTTTGTTAGTAGCTCTACGGTCATTTTGAGTTTTTTATTGAAGATATTCACACATGGCGCAATACTCATTAGTGGAAAATTCGAACGTTACCCTTCCTGAATGTTAACCTAGGCAAACTTTCTCAAAAAACAATTTTTTTCTTTCACAAAATCGATTGCGGTTTAAACGATTACATTCTGAAAAAAAAAAATTATATAAAACTATTTTTCAACAAAACAACTTTTGTACTATTAACACTTCATTATCCTTTTTTATTTACAGTTTTTACAGTTTTTTATTTATGTAGTAGTATATTTGAGAAAATTTTTAATCACTCTTGCAAAATTTGAACGAAGTCTATTGTGATAAAAAAAAAAATCGAAGTATGAAATGCGAGCTTAGGCGAGAAAACCTTCGTTATTTTTAATCACGTCAGTTAAAAATTACACGCATCTACTCTACAATAGATTCCATTATGTATTTAATAGAAACTACTTTGAGGTAAATTTCAATTTATTGAGCAAACACTTCGCGAGGTGACGCACTGGTAAAAGAGAGACTAATTTATTTCGTAATTAAAGCAACACTTAAGTAATAGCGAAGAAGATAATTACGTGCGTACGATAGAGACCAATACATCCCTTTCAAATTCGGCAGCATTAACTATTATGAACAGAAATTGGAGCCACTACTAGAGCGTAATGAAGCCATTATTTAAAACTCTAGGGCTAACTGTCATTAGTTAAGGAAAGAAAATTATTGATTCGTATCGAGAAGAATATACAATGTTTCATTAATGTATTGCCAGAAAACATTTCTTGATTAAATTTCTAAGAAAACGGATTGCCTTTTCGAATGCAGTTAGGACCGGTTCTTGGCAAGTAAACCTAGGTTTCGATCCACTTGCCTTTTAAAGTACTTATTGGTACAAGAAGTTTGATTTTTATATTATGATTATGAAAAGAAATAAATTTTTGATATCCAGAATCAGTGACATTCACGTTTTATCATTTTAAAAGAAGTTTTTGCGAATAATATATCCCACATGATAGAAAAGATGCCAGCAGAGAAAAATTCCAATTGTGGGTGAAAATTTTTTTTTTTTTACTGGGTTTCAAAATAAAGTTAAATTTTTATTTGAGACGTTCATAAAAAAAAAACATAACTTATATATTTAGCCAGAGATATGATATGAGTTTGACATGCTTGTTCTGCTGTGTTTCAGCAGAGTTTCATTCACTTGATAGATGTTGTGACAATGTATATGAGTATCTTGATCGATAGTCGAAGTAGCTTGTTGAAGTTTTAAAAGTTTTTCTTCCATACTAAAAATCAAATACGGGGTAGTTGGCTCTGAATATCCTACTGGAAGACAGGCAACAAAGGCAATTGTATTGTTTTTGCAGAGTACCTGAAGAATAAAATCTTCGTATCTCCAGTTACAGAATTAATAATTTAAAATTTAAAAATTTCTTCTAAAAGGAATTTACATTTAAGTGAATTTAAAAAGGAATAATTAAAACTGAGTTACTTGCTTAGGAAAAAAAAATTCTACTATATGTAAGTGAGGTTTTGATGTGTCGCTGTACAGTCATCTGCAGCATAGTATAGTAGTCAGCACACATTAGGCTAATTAGACTGGAATCTTCAGTTTAACGTGGATTCTGAACCACTAACAAACGCCCATGCCACCGCCAGGATTCGAACCTAACGCCTTGTGTACCAATTGGTCAACAGGCGAGTCGTTCCAATATAAATAGACAAACTCTTCATGCATAAAAAATAGAGTTGTACAGCACGACAATGTATGGCGTGGAAAGGTAAACATCCCGTTCAACAGCGGAAAAGAAGAGCCGATTATACGTTAGATGTGATAGTCAGGTTGGATGCTTGCCAGTTTCCCCACTATCGATTGTTGGACTATACTGAAATATCCATTTAAATTCTTTCATAAACTGAAGACATATTTTTGAATACAATCTAACTAACTACACTACAGTCCATGGGGGGACAGGCCGTCTGCCTACTGGCAAATTCCGAAAAATGAGATGTTTTCTTTTTACGAAATAGGGTTGTAAGCCCTACGCCCAACGCTCTGCAATTATATTAGAAAGGGACCTACAGTTTAAAATGGATTTCGAACCATACAACCATAGGCACCGCCTACACTCGAATCTGAGGACTGTGACACGGAACGCCATAGGGCTAAACACTCGGCCATCATGCTCCTTTTAATTCAAGCAGACGAATAAAAAATTTATGTAGGATTTGTTTGTGTGCCAATCAATTAATAGCTGGCGTCAGTGAAAGTATGTGTCGACGTGGAGATTTCCTCGTGTGTGGGAGTAAAGAACTCTGAATTTTGAACTTAGGTAAAGGGGCAGGAAATTGTTATAGATACAAAAAAAAAAATGATAATAGCACGAAGGTGTAAAAATAGAAAAGATTGAACTGATAAAATTTTTTTTTAAATTATTTACTTTTTTTCTCTGTTCTTCCAAAAGATTTCAATCATTTTTTAAGGTTATTTTTATAGTTTCAATGAATTATTTATTATTTCCATGATTAACTTTTTTGTAAAAAAAAAATGTCGTTGCTTTTCAGTAATATGTAGATACCAGCAGAATATTAAAATATTATTAATAAATCGATAATTCCTGAAAATTATTTGCTGTGTTCTGTGAGGTCTCTGAAACTACTAACTCTTTTAATGGGACAATAGTTAATTAACGCTCAAATATTAAAAAAAAAAATATGATTAATATAAACAGGATAGATTGCTAATAGGTTATGTAATTTATTATTATATTATATTATTATTGAAATTCATTTTTATTAGGAATATTTATTATTTATTTGTGATATGAAACAGATTATTGTCTCTGCATTAAAATACGCATTCTTAGTTCTTAGTCTTAAAAAAAAAAGTCTCTTCTCTAAAGAACTAATTTGTTTATTTTATAGTTAATTAATTTGCTTATTGTATAGTTAATTAATTTGACTTTTTATCCAATACTCGAGGTGAGGTAATTTATCACTGCTAAGGGAATTCAATATGATGTAAGTTCAGATGCAACGGCACATATGCTAATGCATTTATACTTTAAAAAACGCTAATTAAACAATCCAAGTTATTTCTAAATAAAGCTTTAATTTTAAAGTTTATATCGATTAAAAAATTCTGACAGTTTCACTACTTTCGTTTTATTATACAGAAACTATTTCATATCAACATGCTTGTCAAAACAACATCCCATTCAATCCAGTTTTAAAAATGATTTTAGAATCCTTTCCATTGTACTAGCCACTCTTGTTGCTTTTACTGTTGCGCGATCATGAACAAGTTAACATGCTAGCCACCAGAGGGCGCTTCTCCGATCACCAGAATCCCTATTGATTGATTTTCGATGGATTCCCCCACCTGTGGAATAACTAAAAGCTGCAACAAGTGTCTCACTTGCAGGAAAAACAATATGGGGCGGTAATTCAACAAATAAGACCCGATTACAACACATTGTTCAGTTACATAAATACAAAGTGCGCATTGAAAAAAAAAAAACGTATTTTTATTTTTATATTATATGTATTTACTATGAAGGCGTAATTGCCAACGTTTTTTTTTTTTACCTAGTCAAATAACGATACAAATTTAATGCCATATTTATTATTTTTATTACGAAATCATAATTATCCTGTACCAAAATTTTTACCATTAGCATATATCATTATCATTTATGAGCAAGCATGCCACAATAAAGTAGATTCAGTAAAAGATCAAGTCAATAATCGATTTAATGTCGAATCGTGAGCCATAGATTAAATCCCAGGGTGACATGATATTCGAACCAGGTTCGAATTCGACCCAGGTTCGAAGGTTAGATGTTTCGTTCATTCGACCAAGTTCGAATTCAGTTAGCTGCACTGCTTTCAGAATAGGCATATTGATTGCATTGCCAGCAGTGCTGGCTATTAAGAGTGTTTCTCGTTTTCTGCTATATTATAATCAACAATGTGCACCATCCCATTCCCTAAAGATTCTTGCAAAGCGCAATATTCATCGCACTAATTGCTAATTGGGTTATTTTTTGGAACACATAAATGGAATATATCAATATGAAAGAAACTCTGCACATTTTCCCGCTGCATCTTTTGTGGTTCATCCCCCCTATTTATTACTAACCACCTAGCTTTAAATTTTGCAATAATTATGCTTTCAAAAACAATTTTTTGGGTTTTTTACTTTCTGCACCGACCTATGCCTTTTAGTCTCAACAACATATCATAGACAACAACAACAACACAATAACAATTTGCTTCAACAACACAACATATTATAAACTTATCAACTTATCCTTAATTATTGAAGTAATCTGAGGTTTTTAATTTCCCTCTTACCTTGCAAAACAAGAGTCTAAGGTCCTCTGGGACCAACGTATTTGTAAACAGAAAATGATTGGATGCTATTTTTAAATGAGTGCCACTTTTTACTGTAGATCAGTCTCGGTGTTTTTAGGATTTATGCCTTTTCAAGTGTTAGTAATCTTTCTTTTTACTTGCTGATATTAAAAGAAAAAAAATACTGCTAACAAAGAGTTCAAAGATTATCATGCTAAGAATTTACTTATATGTCATGGATTGTGCATTATTTGCAGATGTTATTTTATTATCATCTGTCACAAATTTTGTCCAATTTATCATCGTCCAAGTTACTTTCTTCTCTGATAGAATTTCTTGGAAAAAGTGGAAACCCTGTCCTACTGAAATACATATGGCTTATTGGAATTTATTTTTTTCCTCGGTTATCAATATATAGAGTTTTTATTAGATTTTTTCAATATTTTCTGCATTGCTTAAGCAGTATAATATGATTGTAATGCACTGCAATAAAATATCTTACACTTTTGCACAGTGTGTGTGGATTATAATACGCTAATTATTCGACTTATTCTACTTTATGAAGTTATTTTGATTGATTGCATCGCATTTGCTAATTTCCCATTTACATCCATCGGAAAAGAAAGCCAATATTTGAAAACCATGGTTCTTTTCGATAAATATTTCCCTCCCCAAAAACCAATAATGATTTACGTTGGGTAAAAAGTTTTGCATCGGTTTCACCCATTATCTTCAACGATCGGATAGCGTCTGGCACCTGTTTTGTGTAGCAAACCGTTTTCTTCAAACCCCTATGAAAATCGTAACCGCACACATCCAAGTGATCGATTCACTTGAGGATCCCAATCGGCGGGGAAAGGGTGGTTTCGTTGCCATGGTAACCACAATCATCCCTCATCACGTGATCGTCTCACGTTTGGCCACCTTCCGTAATCAGTAGAATTATCCGGATACCCGCTTTTTGCGCTTTCTTCGCTTGCTAAACTTTTCAATCTACGAGTGTATGAAATTTTGCTAGTATGTTTCAGTCGCTAGTAACTACTTGTTAAAATATAGAATGCCCAGGTTAAAATAACAGTTTAAAAAATAAAATAAAATAAAAACCGTCATGGTTATAAAAAATATTTCCAGCAAATCATGGAGCAGAACAAGAATCTTAATAAACGCATATATTATAATTATTATAAAAATTATGTATGACGAATATAATATATATTAACTTCTGAATCGTTATTGTATAACACTTAACATTTACTTGACTTTATTATATTTATATTATTTATTTATTTAATATTACTTAAATTAACACTTATTATTTACTTAATTTTTAATGGATGAAATGAATATTTAACATGAATATTAAAAATATCAGTTTTGGATCATAAACGCTATATGTATCATATGGAGTCATTCATTAAGACTCTCTACTTGCAATAGGACGCATACGATTGGTTAAGACTAATGTCTTCTGGCTAATCGAGACAGTTGATTGAATTGCAGTTGTTGCAAAAAGGTATTCTGCAATCCCATGATCCCATGACGAATCAAGCGTCCTTTAATTTAAGGTGTAATAAACAGATCTTTAAAAATTTTTAGAATCGTTTTCTTATAGTATTTGAAATACGACAATTTGCTGAAAGACAAAGAAAAATGTGTATTAATTAATTTTAATAATTGTTGAAAAAATACCGTAATTCAGTTAGATATTTTTAATTATTTTTCTTATTTGAATAAAAGAAATGTTTGAAAGTCATGATTACTTCAGAGGAACGATATTAAAAGATCGGTCTAATGTAGAATTAAAAGTTGATTTCTAAGTAGAATTCATAGCAATCAATTTGTCAGCAAATAGTTTTATCTGATTTTTAAAATTCACCTTCAAGGAATAAGAATCCATCTTTCTAACAGTGACTCTTAGTAAATGTGTCGATGGAATTTGTTTCTTGGATAACTATACATCTCAAGTGTCCTATGTACTAAAAATTAAATAAATATCAGAATTTTAATTTTTTTATGATTTTGAAAAAAATTTCTTTCTTGTAATAAAAGTAAATTCCTTCTATGTAAAAAATAAAAATGGGTTTAATTTAAACATTGTTATGAATATATATATATACCTGCTCTTGTGACTGATTGGCTCGAATTTCAATGGTACTAGAGCACAAAGTGCACTGATTAATATGGTACATTCAGTATGGAGTGGAAGTTATATCCTTTATAAAGTAGAGATTACTTCTATTATATAGTGTAGATTATGTCCACCTTAAAGTAAAGATTTTTTTCCATTATAAAGCAAAGTATATTACTCTTCTATATCCAATAAAGGACATCAAATAGTTTTCCGTTCTAATTATATATATTGCAAAAAAAAAGGTGTTTCCCTTGCCAAAATATAGAATTGACTAGGGTAACAAAATAAATGGTTAATCAACCAAATGTGAAAAAAGCGTTGATATTGTATACTGCTATAGCTCTGATCAAAGAAAAAAGAAACAACTTGTTGACCTTGGATAAATAATTACCTCGCATGTTTCGCCATAAAGACGACGATTTTACTCGGTTTATGGATAAAAGAAATCCTCGTAAAACCAAAAACATTTTTATAGCGATAGGCACTCAGTTTAACATGTATAACAAGTTCGACTGAGTATAACAATGAATATTTTTTTTTTCTAAACTGGAGCTTTACTCTTTTTCATATGTATACAAAGAACTCCAGAAATTATTGACACTTTTACAAAGGAATCATTGCATTGATAAACGTTTCAAATACATTGAAAAGGAATCAATGTGAATCCCTAGTTTTACTATAATTTTGAACATGCTCCAAGATAAGAAATTTACAAGCAGGAATTTTCTTCCCAATTTCTTTTAAGCCAATGGAAGGTGTTTCCAGCCTACAGATTTATCACGAGCATCCTAGGCAAAATTATGGAAAATTTCGGTTCAGCTTGCTTGCTGGACGGGGATTTGAGGGCCCCAATGTTATGAAAACTAGGCCGTTATTTATCATCACAATCATTTGTTGAATGAAAAAACAAGTGATATAAAAAAAAAAAAATTAAAATCAATTCCTAATTTTTTTCACTATATTGCAGAAAAGTTCTTTACAGATAAAGTTGAAATTTTCCTCTTACATCTGGCGCCATCTATTATTAGAAACATGCAACTTAAACCTAAAAAAACCTCGCTGCGGGGGCGTTGTTACTCCGCGGCCATCTCTTCAAGTTACACGTGACCTCTGTAATGCTCTGTCTATTTGTAATGCAAAGTGAGTAACGTCTGTGCAGCGCTTGCCTTAAGGCATCAAGACCAAGCTGTCTAAGTGTTTGCCAGCTGCATTAGAACAAAATATATATATTTACGATGATTTTTTTTTTTTGCTTTAAAACAGAAGAAAATTATTAGTTATTCTAATTCCTTGATAACAACAAGGAATAATGAATGTCGATAATTGTGATAGCGGTAATCTATTTTTCTAGTTGTGAATATTTTAAAAATAATAATTTCATATTGAAATATACTAAAAATAATACAATTAAAAATGCATAGGTCTGATGGCCGAGTGGCTAGTGCTCGGTACCTCAGATTTCGGGTTCGAGTTCCGGTAGTGCATGGATGTTTGTAGAGGTACGGAATCCCTTTAAATCGTAGGTCACGGTCTAACACAAGATCGCAGAGCTTTGCGGGGGGTATTGTTACTCCGCGTCCGTAGCTTATCTTCAAGCTACATGCCTCCTGGGTAGTGCTAAGTTAGTAACGTCGGTGCAGCTTGCCTTAAGGCATCCAAGACAACTGTTTAAGTGTTTGCCAGCTGCATTAGAACAAGAAAAATATATTTACGATACTTTTTTTGCTTTAAAACTGAAGATTTTATAGTTGTTAGTTATTAGTAAATTTAGTCAGTTATTATTTAATACACATTAGTTTAATAGTTATTTACTTGATTATTATAATTCCTTCATAACAACAAAGAATAATGAATGTCCATAATTGGGATGGCGGTAATCTATTTTTCGAGTTGAGAGTATTTTAAAACAATAATTTAATATTGAAATATACTGAAATAATGCAATTAAAAATGCGTAGGAAAATGAATCTATACACAAGCACTAGTCATTGATAAAGCAGTTATTTCAGTGAACTATTTTTTCACAAAAATTTAATAAATATTTTATTATCCTCGTTTCTAGTATGTTGTTATATCACTTAAAATATTGTTAAATTACAGTTTAAAGATTCTGTATCCTTTGTTTTTATGTATAAAATTTATGTATTTTATTTATTCACTTTATTATCGTACAATGCTGGATATCCCTAATTATACGCTAGAAATGTAATATAAATAATTAGAATTTAAGATCTGAATTATTATGCTTTTAAAAACATATAAATCTAAAACTATAATTATCGTATTATTAAAAAAAAAAAAGGTGATATTTTCTACTTTTCATAAAGTACAGTAATAAATAACATGTAGTTATTAACAATATTACAAATGTATTTTTAATCTTGCCATTATCATATGTTCCATTTATTATTATTTTCTTCTGAAATGCTGTGCTGTTAAAGAGCAATTTCCTTTAATTAATTTTGTAATGAATATCATTAATTAGTTTATACACAACTATGTGTATATTTACTTAAACGTTTATTTAAAAAAAATTTTTTTTTTTTTTTATTATCTTGATATTATTTCTTTTATAATATTTTAATTCTCTTAACTTTTATTTTCGGTTATTAAATTTGGTCTTTCGCAGATGATAAATGTATTTTAAAGTAGTTTCATTTCTATATATTTTTCATTTGTATATACACTCAAGAGCCAAAACATTATGACCACCCCTACATTTTGCAATGAACTCGCCTGGAGGACGTGGAAGGCACGTGATCAGGTGGAAGTGGTATTTAGCTGCTGCTGGAGAGTCTGAAGAATCATTCTTTCACTTACTTCTGTGTGTGATGGCAAAGGCTGAGGATCTAAGCTACTTTGATAGAGGGCAGATTGTAATGGCTCGAAGGCTCGGAACAAGTATTTCGAAAATGCACGACTCGTGGGTTGTTCGCGATCTACAGTTGTTAGTACTCATGCAAAGTGGATGAAGGACGATGAAACCAGCAGTAGACGACATGGTGTTGGACGTCCACACGCTATCAAAAGAAAAGGTCGTCGGAGACTGTCTCGCATGGTGAAGCAAAACCGGAGTTAGACAGCGGCTCAGCTGAGAGTCCAATACAAGGCAGGGCCAAGTAGAATAGTATCGAAGCACACTGTTGGATATGGGGCTACGCAGCAAACGTCCTACGTGTGCCTTTGCTGACCAAGCGTCATCGTCAACTGCGCCTGCACGCTGGGCCCGGGAACATCGTGACTTGTCCATGGATCAGTGGGAGAGAGTTGCCTGGTCAGATGAATCACGGTTTGTCATTCATCACGCCGATGGCCGTGTCAGGCCGTCCAGGCGAACAGTTGCTCCCTCAATGGCAAGAGGCGAGATGCTAAACATCACAAACGCCATTGATTTTCCAATGTCTTCACCAATGCCGCCAGCCGATTGAACCTCTGTCCTAACGTCCAGGCAGCAATGCATGTTACCACTGAGTCACGAGTCGCATTATGAGTAATAATTACTAATATTAATTCTAAGCAAACTATTACATGAATTATATTAGTTGAATATAAATTTAATAATTTATATTTTATAGAAATTTAAATAATATTTATATATTAAATAATGATATTATTAAATATATTATAATATATTTAATAATATCATTATTTAAATAACATTTATATTTTATTATATGTATAAATAAACCCATTAAGGAATCTTATAATAAATACTGGAGCAATACAGAACAATTACCATTCAAGTCAGTAATATAAAAAAAATAGGAAATTATAAATTTTTGCAAATTATTTACAGAATAATATGTTTTTCACAAAAAATACTAAAATTTTAGTTTTTAAATCACCCGCTAATTCACAATTTTTTTGCGCTTTTTTTCATGTAGTTTAATCCCTACCTATGCTTTGAGAACAAAAAAGTATAATAAATAAATTTGTCTTCAACTAATTAATAAAATTAGCTACAAAGTTCTATAGGATTTATAATTATTATTATGGTTATTTCTGTCTATTCATCATTCACTTCTTTTCAAAACAATATGGTATGAAATATATATGAAAAATAAAATTTCTAAAACAATGCACATGATTTAACATTTTAGGTAAACTACACTTTTGCCAATAATTAATATAATATTATTTGCAATTACATTCAAGAATTTATCAAAAGCAGCATCGTTTATTTGATAAAAAAAAAGAAAAAAAAAAATTTTTTTTTTTTACAATTTTGTAAAATTTACTAAATAAATAAATTCTTTTTGACGTTGAATACAGCCCAATTATTCAATTTATTCATTAGGATCAATAACCTTAATTTTAATTAAAGATAAAACTGACATTATCCTGTTAGTTAAAATAATTCAATTTATTCAATGTATAATCCAATTTGCATAAACCAACTACAAAATACAAACAAAATAACTGAAAAATATAATATTAATTTGCTAGGAATATTTTGCAGACTACATCAACAAAAATTTTTCAAATTGACTAACTTCATCAGTCAATATATGGCAGTCTGAGCGAAGCATGATAAATTATTCTTTATATACATTAATCATAAAACATAGTATTATGTTTGTTCTTTACTGAAAATAATTTTATATTTATAATATTATAAAGGGATACAAAAATTAAATTATCCTAGTAAATGCATAAAAAAGGAAACTATTCAAACATTAATTAAAAACATACTACTAAATTTATTATTCCTTTTGAGAATATTTTTAAACTAGATTAAATAAACTTTTGACTTTATTTAATCATTTGACATTTATGCTCGCATTAGCTGCTTTGTCTCAACTTATCAAATTTTTCTTGAGAAGAAACTAAAAATAAAATTACGAATTTACGGAAAATTACGGAAATTTATTACGAGGGAAAAAGATTCTGAAATAATCAGTATAATTTGACTGTTTCCAAAAGTATTAAAAAAACTACCTAAACGATAAATATTTTTAATTGACAAAACACAGATTACTTTGTTTATTTTAGTTACAATGTAACTTAAAACTCTTAGAAAGTTAAAATTTCTTTAAGGGGGTGAAAAAAATATTATTCATAGAAATGCATAGTAAATAAATTGTCGAAATTTAACAATAAATATTATGTAACTGGTAATAGTTATTGAAATTACCTAATAGTTAAGTCATAACAAAAACTGTCTCCACAATATATATGAAAAAAACTATTAAATAAAATGAAAATAAGTAATATTCTTCGAAAATCCACTTTTAAAAGCATTCAATTCTCATAACCATTGTTGAATATTTCATGGATTGTATGCATATTAAGTTATTTCTTTTTTTAAAAAATAACAACAATTTAGATATTATCCTTAATTTCATCAGAGATAATTTTCTGAGGTAATTCATAGAAAAGCATAGTGAATAAATTGTCGACTTTTTAACTATCAACATCATTGTTATAGTTAATAATTATAGAAATTGCTTAACGGTAAACATAAGCAAATATTGCTTAACATAAAAAATTTCTCCAGAATACATAGAAAAAGACTATTAAGTAGAATGAAAAAAAATAATATTCTTTGGAAATTCATTATTAAAGTCATTCAATTATGATAACCACTATTAAATATTATAGATTGCATGCATATTAAGTTATTTCTTTTTTTTTAAAAAAATAACAACAATGTAGATATTATCCTTAATTTCATCAAAGATAATTTTGTGACTAAATTAAAATTGATATATTAGTACTACTCAAAAAGATTCACCTACCTAAGAAAATAAAAAAATAGTCGGAAGATTGAGATTAACTACAAAAGTAAATAAATTCATTGTAGACATTAACCATAAAACACACCAAAAAAATCTTAACCATTACTGAAATTATTTTAGTTGATACACATTCGCTTCTTCAGGAACATAAAAATAGAGTCTTTTGGGAACATTGAAATGTCAACGTGTAGCCACTCGTGGCCAACCTTCCCTGTGACAAGAGACGGCCCTTAATCTAGTCCACCAATAATGCATCGGAGAACATTTCACTTCAGTTCTGGATACCGCATTTTCGCATCCCGATCCGAGAGGGCGGGAAAATCCTTTTCCGTTCGTCCTGCCACCTGTTGTGCACCTCTGACATTCTCTTGACTTTTCTTTTTATTTTCGCTACTATTATCTTCCTAGCTTGTTTCGCTGCTGCTATGTGGTGAAGATTTGTGTCATCTTTCGTTTGTGTGGTTTCTTCCGCAAGAAGAATATGGGGCTCTTCTTTACGGCTCTGCTTTTGTGTCCTATCGGTTTCGAGTAAACTCGACGGATTTGACGGAAAGCATCGATGCGGAATGTCATAGAAAGAGAATGTAACTGTTAATAAGATTGAAAAGCAATGGAAACAAGAAAGGAAAAGATAAGGTTCAGTAGAATTAATGGAACTTGAATGAGTTTAATTAATCAATGAAAGGCAAAAGTTCTGCTCAATACTATTATCAGAACATCAATTATTATCGCCAATCATTGTTTCTAGCCAAAAATGAAATAGTTGTCTCGCGGCTTGTATCTGGAATCATTAATGTTGTGGTAAGATCTAATTGCTCTAATTTTAAACAGTATATTAAGGAGAAGAGGATTAAACTACAGATTTAGCAAACATCCAAACATGTCGTTTTTATGTAATGTCCCCCACAATACCTATGAAGAAGACTATTAAGTAAAAGGAAAAATTAGGAATTTTTTTAACATTCATTATTAAAATCAATTAATTATGATATCCACTATTAAATATTATAGATTGCATGCATATCAAGTTATTTAAAAAAATAACAACAATGTTAATATTATTCTTAATTTCATCTAAAATAATTATGGGACTAAACTAAAATTAATACATTGGCACTACTAAAAATGATTCACCTTCCTAAGAATATAAAAAAATAGTTAGAAGATTGAGATTAACTACAAAAAATAAATCCATTCGTTGTAGACATGACACTAAAAAAAAATCTTAACCATTACTGAAATTGTTTTAGTTGACACACATTGGCTTCTTCAGGACATAAAAATAGAGTCTTTAGGGAACATTGAAATGTCAACGTGCAGTCACTCGTGGCCAACCTTCCTTGTGACAGAGACGGCCCTTAATCTAGTCCACCCCAATAATGCAACGGAGAACATTTCACTTCAGTTCTGGATATCGCATTCTCGCATCCCGATCCGAGAGGGCGGGAAAATCCTTTTTCGTTCGTCCGGCCACCTGTTGTGCACCTCTGACATTCTCTTGACTTTTCTTTTGTTTTTCGCGTCTATTATCTTCCTGGCTTGTTTCGCTGCTGCTGTGTGGCGAAGATTTGTTTCATCTTTCGTTTGTGTGGTTTCTTCCGCAAGAAGGAATATGGGACTCTTTTTACGGCCCTGCTTTTGTGTCCTATCGGTTTCGAGTAAACTCGACGAATTTGATGAGAAAGCATCGATGCGGAATGTCATAGAAAGAGAATGTAACTGTTGTTAAGATGAATAGCAATGAAAACAAGAAAGTAAAGATAAGGTTCAGTAGAATTAATGGAACTGGAATGAGTTTAATTAATCAATGATGCGCAATTCTATTATCAATTATTATCGTCAATCATTGTTTCTAGCTATAAATGAAATGGTTGTTCTGCAACTTGTATATGATGTAATTACTTGTAACTTGTATATGATGTATTGTTGTAAGATCTAATTGTTCTGATTTTAAACATTATATTAACTAGAAGAGAATTAAATTACAGATTTAAGTAATATAAAAACATATGCCGTTTTTGTGTAATAGTCATAATTTTGCCAATGAAAGATGACTGATACCGAACAGAGAGTTAAACTTTGTATGACTCACAAAAGTAAACTCGACGAATTTGATGAGAAAGCATCGATGCGGGAATGTCAAAGAAAGTGAATGCACAATTGTTAAGAATGAAAAGCGATGAAAACAAGAAAGGAAAATATAAGGTTCAGTAGAATTAATGGAACTGGAATGAGTTTAATTAATCAATGAAAGGCAAAAGTTATGCTCAATTCTACTATCATAACATCAATTATTATCGTCAATCATTGTTTCTAGCCAAAAATGAAATGGGTGTCCCGTGGATTGTGTCTGATGTAATTAATGTTGTTGTAAGTAACATCTAATTGTTCTGATTTTAAACATTATATTATCTAGAAGAGAATTAAATTACAGATATAAGAAGTATAAAAACCTACGCCGTTTTTGTGTAATAGTCTTAATTTTGCTAATGAAAGATGACTGATACTCTTCTGCTAAATTTTCACTCATATCTGTTTTTGGTTTTGGAAAAGTAATTCAGAAACACTCTTAACAAAGAGTTAAACATTGTATGACTCTCAAAAATAAACTGGACAAATTTGATGAGAAGTGATCGACATGGAATGTCAAAGAAATAGAATGCACCGTTGTTAAGAATGAAACGCAATGAAAACAAGAATAGAAAGATAAGGTTCAGTAAAATTAATGGAACTTGAATGAGTTTAATTAATCAATGAAAGGCAAAAAGTCTGCTGAATACTATTATCAGATCATCACTTATTATCGTCAATCATTGTTTCCAAAATCAATCCAGCCAAAAATAAAATTATTGTCCCGTGGCTTGTATACGATTTAATTAATGTTGTAGCAAGTTCTAATTGTTCTGATTTTAAACATTATATTAGGGAGAAGAGGTTTAAACTACAGATTTAGCAAGCATACAAACATGTCGTTTTTGTGTAATGCTCCCACAATACCAATGAAAAAGACTGTTAAGTAAAAGGAAAAATAAGGAATTTTTTTTAGACATTCATTATTAAAATTATTCAATTCTGTTAACCGCTTTAAAATATGATAGATTGCATGCATATTAAGTTATTTAAAAAAAGTAACAACAATGTAAATATTATTCTTAATTTCATCTAAGATAATTCTGTGTCTAATCTAAAATTAATACATTAGTACTACTGAAAATGATTCACCTTCCTAGAAGAACCCCCACCCCACCCCCAAAAAAAAAACAGTTGAAAGATGGAGAATAACTACAGAAGTAAATAAATTCATTGTAGATATTAACCAGGAAATACACTAAAAAGAAAACAAATCTTAACCATTACTGAAATTGTTTTAGTTGATACACACTCGGTTCTTCAGGACATAAAAATAGAGACTTTTGGGGACTTTGAAATGTCAACCTGCAGTCACTCGTGACAACCTTCCCTGTGACAGAGACGGCCCTTAATCTAGTCATCCAATAATGCATCGGAGAACATTTCACTTCAGTTCTGGATACCGCATTTTCGCATCCGGATCCGAGAGGCCGGAAAAATCCTTTTCGTTCGTCCTGCCACCTGTTGTGCACCTCTGACATTCTCTTGACTTTTCTTTTATTTTTCGCTGCTATTATCTTCGTGGCTTATTTCGCTGCTGCTGTATGGCGAAGATTTGTGTCATCTTTCGTTTGTGTGGTTTCTTCCGCAAGAAGGAATATGGGGCTCTTTTTTAAGACTCATTCTTTTGTGTCCTATCGGTTTCGAGTAAACTCGACGGATTTGATGAGAAAGCATCGATGCGGAATGACAAAGAAAGAGAATGCACTGTTGTTAAGGTGAAACGCAATGAAAACAAGAAACTAAAGATAAGGTTCAGTAGCATTAATGGAACTGGAATGAGTTTAATTAATCAATGAAAGGCACATGTTCTGAGCAATTCTATTATCAGGACATCAATTATTATCGTCTTGGTCAATTATTGTTTCTAGCCAAAAATGAAATGGTTGTCCCATGGTTTTTGTATATGATGTATTTAATGTTGTGGCAAGATCTAATTGTTCTAAATTTAAACGTTATATTAGCGAGAAGAGGATTCAATACAGATTTAGCAAGTGTAGAAACGTGCCATTTTTATGTAGTAGTCTTATTTTTGATAATGAAATGTGATTGATACTTTCCTACTAAATTTCCTTATAGAATGCTTTTAGTATTGGAATAGTAATTCAGAATACTCTTAACAGAGAGTTAAATTTTTATGACTCTCAAAACTTTCATAAATTCTTCGGTGTTTTCAAAACAACATCAATAAGCCGCACCACCCACAAGGATCGAATCGTGTAATCTAGCAATATTTATCAATGGGTCACCATTTTGAGTTAGAATGAGATGAAATAATGAATTGTAAAGATCATGAAGGGATTAAATATCTATTTAAGCCAAAAACGTTTTCACATTGTGAATTGCATAGTTACTATACGTATGGCTGACGATCTTTCAGTAGAATTTATGGTAATGAAATCGGAATTAAGAAACCGAACTTATTTTTAAGTCTAAAATACTATGCACACGACAAAAATTTTTCTAATTATTTTTTAATTTTACAATAAATCACTTCTAACATAAAATGTTAAAAGATAATACATACAGATGATGAAAAGTACAGTTTAGAAGTATTTCTACCAAAAGTGTACAACATTTGATGTCTTTTTTTGTATACATTAAAGAAAATTATTGTATGGTATATTTTTATGAAAGAAAAACTAAAAACATTATCTAGCATTTCCATCATGTGTAATAATCGTAGAAAATTTGCAATAATTTTGTTTATTACATGTTTTTTATTTAACTCTTATATCACGAAGATAAGAGTATTTAATAAAATAATAGTAAGAAATGTAGTTTGAGAGTTAAAAAAATACCAATTATTTCTTTTTTCACATATTTTATTCCTTTTTACCTACAAACATAATTTAAAAATTAAATATAATACAAAAATATCTCAAAGTTTTAAAAAATTTTGTGAAAGAAAGTGTGTAAGAAAATCGTGTATCTCCAATTTTGATGTATTTATCCATATTAGAGTTTGGCATAGGTTGAATAGCCTAAATCCATGTTATAAATATATTTTATTAATATATTCATAATATATACATAATTATCTCAATTTTTTTTATATAATAATATACATAAATATTTCAGTCTTTTTTAAGAAAATAATATTTTGAGAAAGACTGCAATTTTGAGAAAAACCTTTTTGATGTATTTTTTTTTACTTCTATTAATATTATTTTCTTTATCTTAATAACATTAAATTTTTAACATTTAGAAAGTCGTATTTAATTTTTCTTAATAAAAGCTAAAAAGACATTTCGGGGAGAAAATAATAGTATATAAAAAAATGCCTTAAAACAATGCTATATGCAATCTTCATGCAATTTCATTCATTAATAACAACAAATCTTTATACGCATTAAAATATTAAAAGTTCAGTAGTGCAATGTTAAGGTTACGCTTGACAAAAAAGTCAATGCTTGGACAATGACAAATTACAGACTCTGATACCTTTTAGCTCAGCAAATATGATTTAAGCAATTACAGAATGAACATATTTAAATCCATTTTCAATAAAACAACATAAAATGGGAGAAAAGACAAAAAACAGCATCATGAAAACTTTAAATTTTCACTTTTTTTCCAATCATATCATTTTTAATTTCTTTACTTTCTCCAATAAAATTCTGATACAAAAATAATTACAATTTTCAAGTTACGTTGCTGGGATAATTTATGGTATTAAAAGTGATTACTTAATTAAATTGTGTTTTTTTTTTCGTGGCATACTTTCAGCTATTTGGACACAAATGTAAAAATGTTTTCTGTATTAAAAATACATCAAAGAATACCATTGACATAAAAAACAGATTATGAATATCTAAGTCGTTCATAATAGAACTCAGCGGTCTTTGCGGAACGTTGATAAAATTGTTCAGTAAATCTTTAAATGAAATATCGAATTTTTTTTTATACAACTAGATAAACAAAATAAGAATAGGAATGAAAAATGTCAATACAGTTTTATCATCACGCTCTAATAAATAAAAAGGAAAATATCGAATTCCGAATACCGTCAGAATACTACCTCAAAAAAGGTACAAAACTTTTTATCGTTGACTACTTATGGAGATACTTTAATTTTTCTTAAAATGTGAAAAAGGATCATTTTAAATCAGGTCAATGCCTGTATGAAAAAAATTTGCTTATAATTTTTTTTTTTAATTTCTCAATCAAGTCCCAAGCTTAGAAAAATATATTAAGAAATATATAAGAGATATCTTTTAAAATAAACTTATATTCAAAGATGGTAAATAAAAAAAATATATATATTTATTTATATTAGTAAAAGATGTATAAATTTTCCAAAAAAAATAATAGGTATTCATACTAGATTTCGTGTCACGTGCTATTAAAATGAAAAACGGATTTTTTAAATGCTATAATGAAGGGTAGGATTAGGAAACTTGCTTTTAACACCTTTCCTAATCTGTAAACTATCGTCAATCTTCAAATACTAAGAGAATGACATCAGTGGCATTACAAGTGTGTAATTGACCCATAATTACTATCTTTATAGTTCCAACATAGTCTGTTCATTTTTTAAACCAATAAATTTAATGGAGTTTTATTTTGTGATGTTTTAATTTGTATTGTTAGTAAATTTGCATAATTCATAAAAACATTCTGCATAAAACATAATTTATAATTATCATTTATTAGAAACAAAGAAATATATATATATTACACACACACACACACACACACATTATATATATATATATATATGTACTTGTTAAAAAAATACCTAAAATAATCTTCAATGACTCTAATGATATATTTAAAAATTAATTCTTATTTGTTAAAAATAATTCCCATAAAGTATGCTATAAAGGAATCAAATGATGAATACATATGTTGATCATCTTAAATGAGAAGATTTTTGGAAATCTCTGACATTTTTTGAATATTTTTTTAACCGTGTAAGTGCTTCCACAATTGCTGAGAATGCTAAAACTTAATCATGTACTTAGCTACAAGTTTTCTTTACTCTTCCGTCTGAAATAAAACCATAAACATTAAATGTAATATTTTCCATTTCAAGCTTATTTTCACTCCTGTTTTAAATGCTGGCATAATCCTACTTTTTCGCTCTTCAAAATCTTCTCTCATCTTTGATAATTTACGTTCGCTGTCTGAATCCTTGATCACTCCAGGAAAGTACTTCTCCAAAATAAACGTTGTTGCAACTTAATCTTGTTAGTTTGTCTTTAGTTAAATTTTTAACATGAATCACTGTTTTTGCAAAAGCTAACAACTTTGTAAATTGAGTGTTGAAATTTTTAAAAACCACATTAGTAGAGATAGGAAGTTTTTCTTTTAAACTTAAATTTTATGTATTTTTATTTCTCCAACAACATGTGTAAATATGATGTCGTTGTGGTATGAGTTCCCTGGTGTCCACGAAAAATAAGCATAAAGAATATATGCAAGCGCATAAGTTATTATTTAAAACAAATTAATGTACTTCTCGCATTTTAAGAAACTTTCCTTAAAAATGTGTGTATGCGCATGATGGAAATTAAAATTCATGTTATATGTCTGTGGTGATGACAAAGTGAAAATGTCAGGTATTCATGAACAAGTTTTATTAATGTGATAGATATAATTTGTTAGAATATTTTATATGAGAGTATGATGTAATGAGTCATTATCTTCTTTTTTCAAAAAAAAAAAAAAAATAATTGGATTGTGGTGACTGAAGTACGAAATAAAGATTGTCTTGTTCATAACGTAAGAAATTACATCGATTGCATGTCATGTAATAAACTCAATTGGTGAATTGTTCATTTTCAACAATAAGTTTTCCTACAACGAACTGAATGGCTTGGAATCATCTAATAAAAAATTTACTTTGTCCCCAATGATTATGGGAATTTGTTTTTATTTTGTTCAAAAACCACTACGGCAATTTTTTTTCGTTTAGAGAGGAGACGCAAGAGATACAGTATTTATGTGCAGTACAGTAGGGTTTTTACCATAATCAAATTAGAATTTGATTATGGTAAAAATTATTAAACCAAGGGTGGAAACTTTGGAACCATTTCCATGGATAAAAAAGCATGGAAAACTATGGACTATTTTTAAACCAGTAATTGTGTCACTTTAAAAACAACACAAACAACAAACAACAATAGGATATTGAACGATGAAGGGAGGAAATTGCCTTCAAGGAGATCTTTGCAATAGTTGCCCAGAAACTTCGTGTGTAAAACTCTCACCAGGATAGATCATAGGATGGATCTCATCATGGATCACCAGGATGGATCTCATCATAGTTGTCAATGCCAGACGAATACACATGTACCTTCAGAATTTTACTTATGGGCTTCTCGTTTCTGAAAGCAATAGAAGCCGACTACAAATTCAAATTCAAAATCAATATTCAGTCTGGATTTGAGCCACATATTGCTCTTCCTGACTTATAATTATTCTAATTGTATAAAAATATGAAGTGATTGACAACAACGGAATTGCGTATTGTACTGAATGTTTTTTTTTAGGATATTTTTTAAAAATTTTGGGTTTAAAGTCTTTAGTATTAATTTTTTCACAGCAAAATTTTACAAAATAGAATATTTTTAAGCTTTTATTTGAAGCTGTTACTGGTTTGACTGCCTGGTCTGGTTACGTCTGTTATTTAAAATATATTTCAGCTATTACAGAAAATATTTTCTGATAGCATGGTTTTATTTTTATTACATTGAATTTAACAAAAATTTCTCTTTGATGAATGCTTGAAAATTTCCTTGCTTTCAATATTTTTTATGTGTTCTAAATATTGTTCCTTACATTTCTTCTAAAATATTTCTATTCCGCAGAACTTTTCCAGGTTTCTCATGAATTGTTGTTTGCATTACTTTGAATTTTTAATTTTATTATTTATTTCGATTACGATAAAATTGTATATTATATAAAAACCTAATTCTAAAATTGAAACAAGTAAACTAAATAAAATTTCGATTACATTTATTATATAGATTCGTTCGCACAATTTTAAAAAAGAAAACGTCCCATAAAATACAGAAGGCATTTTTTGAAAAAAAATCATTAATAACTGAGAGTTTTGATTATAACATAATAACATATATGAGACTCTTGTGTTAGCATTGGAAAAAAAAAAAAAAAGTAACACAAATAGGAACACTTCATAGAAGCAATATATATAAATTACTTATGAAATATAACAATTGTCACCCTAACTTACCCTCTTTCATTGATTTTCATTTCTTTTTATGAGGTGTATAGTGGGAAATCTCGAAAGAATTGCCACAATTTATATTTTAACTGAACAAAATCTTGTTTTATGCCTGGCGCCGTCTGGGGAAAAGATCATTTTGTCTATAATTTTTTTTATTTTTCTTTTAGAAATTTTCTTGTATTTAAAGGATGAACTTTTGAAGGTCATGGGATTGAATTCTTTTTTTCAAATGCTCTATCACATAAGCTTATTTATACATATTATTTCGAAATTCTTTTAATTTTTAAATAGCCATTAAGAATAATTTTTCCTTCCTTTACAATTTGAGGAAAGTTAAATATTTTTCACATATAAATTTTTTTCTAATTAAATTTATCTGAACTAAACATGTTCCCTTTTATCTAACCAGGTAATGTGGGTCATATTCATCAGTTATGCAATAAATGGGAATACATTGAATAAATTGTTTTTCTAATTCATGCATTTGATATTAAAATAAATGTGTTTGTGGACTTATGAATCTTTATATTAAAAACAAATTGAAAAAAGTCATTTAGATCAATGGTTCCAGAACTTATTCGTCTCATTCCCGTCCGTTTCATTTTCAGAAAAAAGATATATTCAATGTCTCTGTAAATCTACTTTTTGAAGCGAACAAACAGAAAAATGGTTGTTATAAATTTATGTTCTTTGATCTATGTATTTATTTATCTACTTTTTAGAAGATAGTAAATAACGATGTTGTAAATAAAACATCTTAAAATTTTAAATTTCAATGAATGGCTAAGAAGGGCCTTAAATTAATACTATTTGAAAAATGTAAAAAAGGTGAATATGTTATGTTCAAAGGTAATATTATTCTGACGTGACATTTATTTACATTCTATTTAAAAAGTATCCAGAATTTTAAAGCAAGCACACATAAATTAATTAATTTATCAAAATTTATTTTCTCACCTTGAAAGTAGGCGCCATAAAGTGCATTGAAATAGGAAAGTTGACTAATTTAATCTTTTAAACATTTTTCGTAAAAAATGTATAGATGGTTGATACAGGTATGGAGTACACAATTTCTTCAGTGATTTTCTTGATGGCTTTAATAGAATCAAAACTCGTTCGAATCAAAATTGTTAATTTTAACGATAGAAACAGGAAAGAGGTGTCATATCAGGGGCATACAGTGCTTGGTCAGTTATCTGTTGTTATGCGTTTCAAGGTGAAGAGGAAACAATCGTATAAGCTTTGAAAATCTTCACCAACTGCTTTCCATAGCCTAAAATGACATAAATGATGCATAAAATGACTACAGAGCCATATCAAACCTCTAAGATACGCTATTTCTCACTGTGGGAACCAGTGATCCACATAAAGAAATGTTCGGTCATATATTTCCACACCTATTTGTTTTCAAAAAGTATCAATTTTTAAAAATATATGCGTCACGTATGTTTATCCATTAAAAAATAATCCAAAATGAAGATAACCATTTTTCGTTTTTTAGTTTACTGGAACCAACACTTCAAATCTGATCACACATTCATTACAAATACCAGGGTCGGGTTTTCATCTGTCATCCAATGAAAAGATTTTATTAACCTTCCCCACACCCGTATCGCAAACGCCCGCTTTAGTAATGTTTAAAATTGAACAACTGCTCTCATGTTACCCACATGTTACCCACACAGAAGAAGACCACATGAATTTTTCATTATCCTTATAAATTAAATTTATAACTCGCAGAGATAAAGGAATCTTTATTTCAGATTCTATAAATAATTCATACCCTCACAAGTCAATGGAGTTGGATAAATAATTCATCGTAACAGATATTTGTTTGTAGAAAGAAAACCCAGAGCTTTTTCTTTCTCTTTTTGCACAAAGAAAAAAAAAAAAATTCTGAATTAAATTTGTATCTTTCTACATTGAGATTTATTTCAGATTTAATTTCATAAGAAATTTTTTGAAAGCAATATTTCAATGTTATCTAACAAAATTTTTTTCAAAAATGTAATTGGAGTTATGAGAGGTGAATTTATTATTTGAATATTAATAAAATTGTTTGCATAGTTATATTAGTGAAGAGTACCGTGGAAAGAAGAGGATGTTTTATGTATTATGTGTGAAACCCTGGAAAACCTTTCTTACCTATCAGCTTGACTGTTAATGAGATGCTTATTCAAGCTTGTCAAAATGGATACTTATTTTTCGTTACTGAAAACAGTGACTGCAACGCACTCCGTAGTAGAATTCAAACCTCCAATCATCCTGCATATTTAGCATCAATTTGCAATTGGAAATTATTTTAAAGTGACTTGTAAAATAATGATTTGCTTTTATCTTTTTAGATTTATTTACATATTGTATTAGCCCTACTCCTACCTCAGTGATATGTGTGCCGCTGGTAAACATTAGGGATGCAGCTCAATCCAAGGCAGGCGTCATTGTTGTAGACAAAAGAGTTTTGCTTAAAAACGAGGGGGACTCAAAGTCGTTTGTGAAGTTTCACGTTAGTCAGACTCACATTGGTTAGAGTTTTCCAAGTTTTCTTCCATACAATACGCAAATGTGGGGGTAGTTCCCCCTAAAAAGTAATCCAGCAAGTCACTGCCTTCTTTCTTCAGCGATTCGGAGTCAAGTTAGAGTGCTCCATTGCAGTGAATGCTGCCCTATTTCCCTCCATCCATGAGAACACTATTCATGGGGGGCGTCTAGCTCTGACGGACAGATTATTAGTCATAACAACATATTATATTAAATATATACTTTAATATTTTCGGCTCGTGCAGAAAATAACACATACCTAAGTAAAACCTTATGGTATGCAATACTGAAGGAAACTCTGTTAATTATTCAACATCTGTACACTTCTTTGTTTCTGTTAATAGAGTTTGTTCTTGTTAATTTAAAAGTTATTTAAAACCTAAAATTAAAACGGATGATTTTCTCTAATATAGGAGAATAATACAACTTCGAAATAAATGTTTTGT